>CAXKVX010001232.1:0-248278 GCA_964058865.1 Eleocharis quinqueflora | reverse complement strand
ACTCACGCGGCAACAGAATTCAAGATGCTATGCAAATCACTCACTTGTAGTGTCTTTCCAAGTCCCATCTCATCTGCAATAAGGCAACGGCCACCTCTTCTGAGACCAAACCTCACACCTTCAAGCTGAAAAGGTAATAGTGCATTGCACAATGATGCTGGTAAATTGCTAAGTAACTCTTCAACCTTTTCATCAGTACAATGACCCTCCATCACTGGAATCCAACTGGTTCCACTACATGGTGCAAACTTCTGAACGACCAAGCGAGTTTTGTATGGTACGTCTTGAATCTTGATCTGGTGAAGCTTCTTGAGGCACTTTACGACCTGATCGTAGTCAGAGATCTTGAAGATAGATGAGTGTTGGCCATTCTGACTTTGAACGATGGAAAATGGCACAACCTGATAAAACGATATGTTCCAGGAGTGTTCAATATTATATCTAACACAAACATAATAATGGGTACATGAGTAGCATTGTCTAGAGTAGTACAGAGTAGTTGGTTACCTGATTTTACTTTTACCTTCACTGAGAGAAACTAACAAAAAGCAATGGCTAGCTTATTTTGAATAAAGAACCCTTGCAATTGGTCAAGAAAGATTAGTTTTTAACAATAAAACTCAACAATGATATGTAACAAAAAAGGGCTCCTTTTGCACAGAAGAAGCTCTATAATCTCTATCACAGGACAAAAGGAGGGGGATTTTTCTGCGTAAAATACAACTATAGTAAAAGGGAACTAAAGGCACACCGAAAGGAGACAGTTCTCAATTGTTCTGAGGCATTCAATCTCTCCAGGAAACGGCGCACCATCCAAGGGCTCAGCAGAAACCGAGAACTCGTCAGGCGAGCATATCTCTAAGACTACACGGAAACCAGGTTCTGGTGGTGGAGGAGGAGGAAGAGAAGGAGGGTTATGGACCGGAGGAGGCGCGGGAGCAATCTTTGGACATTTAATGAGTCTCCGCGCGTCTAGCTGTTGGCTGGACTCGGCGGCGCGCTTCCGCTTCTCGAGAGCGGCGAGACGGTTCGCCTCCGCTCGCCGCCGTTGCTCCTCTGTGATCTCCATTGAGAAAGTGCGAGGAACTGAAGAGTTTGGACAACTGTACAAGGGTTTTGGCGTTTTGCCTTTATTTTGTGAAATTTGATGACCTTTGTAATTATGAAATTTGATTGGATAAATAAATATGTAATATTGAACTTTTTAGAAACTTTGTACGAAATATTTTGTGTTTTAAATGACTAAATATGTAATTATGAGATTTTAATGACTAAATATGTAATATTGAAGTTTTAGAGGTTTTTATATGAAATTATTCCTTATTTTTTTTGCGTTTGGGCAACTGGCGGGATTAGTACGTGTCACAGCTCGTGTTAATAAGTAGTCATATTAACATTTTAAATATTAATAAATATTGATAGTAAGTATTTAGACGGTCAGACTTATACTTCTAGTATTGATATTAAAAAATTGGATGGTCATACTAACGAAGAAAAGTGTCACAATTTATTCTCATTGGTGATCATACTAAAGCATTGAATGCTTATATCAATAATTGTAGTATTGATACTAAACAATTACGTGTTCAGACTAATGCGAGACTCAGTCTGATCAAAGGAAAATCAATAGTTGAGTCGAAATTGGGCTTCTGTTGTTGGGCCTAACGGAAGCAATCTGACGATCAGAAAGAAAGAGAGCACTAATCTAACGATTGTAATTCATATAGTTAGAATTTATGTTTGTTAGTTAGAAATTTGTTAGGTAGGTGAGCTGTTATTGTATTGTGCTCTATTCGCCTATAAAAAGGATGTTGTAACATAGTTTTTCATGTGAAATGAAATATTATCAAGTTTTGACAATTTTCTCTTCGTTAGCTATAGTTAACTGTTAGTTTGTAATAATCTAGAAGTCAATAATACGATAAATTATCATCAAGATTTGTTCATGAATTGAGTGATTAATAAATTATCATTTTGTTATCTTGAGTATTATTGAATTTATGAATCATTCATATATCTGACTAGAGTCAATAACTGAAATTGTGAAACTTCATAATATATATGATATATATTCTTAAAAGTTTTTAACCAAGATAATTAGCAGGAACATTAATTTACCATTACAAGGTTAGAATGTGGATTAAAAGATGGTTAAATTTTACAGAGCATAGACATGAGATGTCGTTTTAATCACATGAATACATGTTACAAGAACATGGTATTATTGCCAAGTTTCTTATTCTTGTATATCTCATGAAATTTACCACCATTATTGGTAATCCTATAATCATTTCTAACTCTAGGTTTGTGTACCACCATTCTAGAATTAGATTTGGTAAATTTGGTCTTCTTATTGTATCTTTTATCGTACTTGTAAGCATGATTCTTAGCTTGAATATGTTTGTTATTTGTCTTAGAGTGCTTTTCAATCTAGGAGGTTGTTCTTTTACAAATCCAAGATCAGTCTTATCATGTGGACATTGACTAATATATATATTATCATAATCAATTTTAGTGTCATGGTTTGATAATTTAACAAACTTAACAAATTTAGAAGCCCAATGATGTGTTTCTTTCAATTCCCTTTCTTTATCAATATTGACTTTGGTCTCATTGTCATTAACCCTACTTTGTAGCATTTCAATTTTTTATTTAAGATAATCAATCATAGCATCATTAACATCTAAAGACTTTTTGGACTCAACAAGTAATTCTTTAAATTTGATCACATTAAAGTTTTTTGTCTTTCATCTAAGTCACAAGACTCATCATCACTAGTCTCATCATGGAATTTAGAAAGGTCAAAGACTATTGTGTTAGCTCGGCTAGGGGCCTCCAATTCTTGAGTGCTTGTAGCCTTATCCTTTGATTGAGTTGTTGTCTTTTGTGCTTGATCATTCACTTTAGCAAGACTCAAAGGTTTCTCAATTTGCTTAGCACCATCCATCTTTGTGAGTGTTGGAGGTTTTTCAACTTTGTTGGTAGTGACTACTCTTGGAAATTTACCTCTCATTAGAGCTTCTTCTTGTTCTTTAGCATAATTGTCCTTAGCTCGAGCCATTTGCTTCAAAATGCGAATCGTTTTCAGATTCGTCATCCCTTGCTACTTTATGATCTCAAGCGCAATCTCCAGGCATGTCCTTTGCAACTGTCATGATATTTTTAATATTTATGTTTTATAAACTTCTAATTAAAAAAATTCAGTAACTTTTAAAAAGTAGAGACGTAGGTAAAAAAGTAATAGGAGCACTAAAGCGTTAGTATTTTTTTGTAAATTAATGAAATAGAAGTATTTAAATTATTATATTCTAAATATATAAGAATTAATTAGTCATTTTCATCTCACAATAAAAATTTAAACAGTAAATTTACTGTTCGAGGATGTTTGTCACAAATAAATAGTTCAGGAGGATGTTTTTCAAATTAAAAATTGAAAGCTAACTCGTCATAACCTAATAATTTGGAGTTGTCTCGAGACATTCCCTAAATAATAAGACTTGAATTACTAATAACCTTGCAACACAAATTATGTCAATCATTTAGGAGTTGGTTTATTCTACTTTGCAAAGCACGATTCAAGCGATGATAAATCAAAATCGTATATCTAAAATTCTAGAATTAATTGTGCAAAATAAGTCGAAGTTTGATAATTTTAGAATTAATTACTCAAGTTTTCGTTCAAAGTTCATGTTACTGCTCTAAAGATGTTTTTTAATGCAGGAAACATGTGTACAAAGCTTATGTAATATTTGTTGTATTAAACTCATATTTTGTTTGACAATTTGCAAAAATAATTAAAGTACTAACATTGCATATGAGTTTTGGTGAAGATACAGGTTAAAACAGATACACACCAATGTCAAACATGCCCTCAACAAGTCAAGACATGCTCAAGTCATCAAGGGAAGGCTTCAATGCTCAAAACAGAACACAGCATTACCATAACGCTTCAAGACCCGTTATAACGAGTCCTTAAGGCGTTATAACGGGTGTCCAAGGCGTTATAACGCCTCAGGAGAAGAGAGAAGCTGCAGAAGCTGAATTTTTCCGAGACAAGCATTGCTATAACGCTTCAGCAAGGCATCAAAATGGGTTACAACCTGTTATAATGGGTGAGCAAAGCGTTATAACGGTTTCCTGAAGATTTGACCCACAAGTCAGCTGCAAAAGGACAAAAGAGAAAGAATTCAAGGCGTTATAACGCATTGCCCAAAGCGTTATCCAGAAGCTGTAACGCTATGAAGGTTTTTCACTGATCCAAGATTCCAAGAAGTGCTCGGTCTATATAAGAGATGCAGAAACGAACCAACAAACAATCACACCATTCCTACAAGTTTTTCAGCATCAATTGAGCACAGAAAAGAGCCTGATTCAAGTTTTTTTCAGCTACCTAACCCAGAGAGCAATTACGATAGCTACTATCCTCTTATTATTTATTCGTGAACAAAACCCTTAGGGTCTGTTCGTTTAGCCTTAAAACATCCTCTGAAAATAACTTTCGGCGGAAAAGAAAATTTTCGACGTTCGTTTATATCGAATTCAGAAATCGGCGAAAACAACTTTCCCAATATCTTTGAAAACTGCCAAATTCGTTTTCCGATTTTTTTTTGTGGAAAACGAATCCTGGAGTAGATCAAAGCTTTCTGTTGGCACGTGTCGCTGGCACAACCACATCAATCATCTTGGGATTAGTCAAGTTCAAATGTGGGTACAATTATAAGTTTATGCAAGTTTAAACCATTTATGTAAGTTTGATAATGTTATAAACCAACTATATTAAGTTTGGAAAATGTTTCGCGGATTCCAAATTCGATACCGTCAGCGATACCAACTGGACACGTCCAGTTGAGTTCCGACGAAAATTTGTTTTATTTATGATGCATATTGTTTTCGTTATTATGCATGTTGTTTTCGTTATTGTGCATATAATAACATGCATAACAGTTAAATACTTATGATTTATATGCTAAGTTCAATATGTTTTTTTATTCTATTTATGATTTATTATGAAAATTTGTTTTACTTATGATGCATATTTTTTCGTTATTATGCATTTTGTTTTTGTTATTGTGCATCTAAAAACATGAATAACAATCAAATACTTATGATTTATATGCTAAGTTCATTATGTTTTTTGTTATACTTATGATTTATTATGTTTTTGTTATTATGCATGTTTTGTATTATTTTGCATGTTATTATATAGCGACATTCGTTTTCAATGAGCGTCCGATCAATTATATGCATAGTAACAAAAACAATATGCATAATACAAAAAATAACATGCATCATAAAAAAATAACATGCAAACTGAATTCAACTGGATCTGTCATGTTGGTATCGATGGTGGTATCACTGAAGGTATCGATATATCAGCTCCCATTAAGTTTAACGTAATTTAATTGTAGTCAATTTATTTCTTATTTATTTTTATATTTTTAATCTTTGTATTTTATTGTCTTGAATATATTTTCTGTATGATATATATATATAGTATGGCTAATGTGAAAACGTTTGCACTTCGGTCAAAGTGCAAAAGTTTCACATCAGCCATTTTTTTGTGGTCAAAATTTAAATTTAAGTTGCTCAATAAATTCTTCATATCAAAATCTTGTAGCAAATCAAATTTCGTGATTTTTAGAGCTTTCTAGCTATATTTTAAATATTTTTTAAAATAGTACAATTAAAAATAAAAAACATGACCATTTCAAGACTATTTTTAAAAAAATATTTAAAATATAGCTAGAAAGCTCTAAAAATCACGAAATTTGATTTCCTACAAGATTTTGATATGAAGAATTTATTGAGCAACTTAAATTTAAATTTTGACCACAAAAAATTGGCTAATGTGAAACTTTTGCACTTTGGCCGAAGTGCAAACGTTTTCACATTAGCCATACTCTACACATATATATGTATGTATGTATGTATATATATATATATATATATATATATGTTTCTTGAATAAACCAACATATTCATGCTTTTAAATGTGAAGGAGCTGATCTTATTTTCCATTTCCCTTTTTTTGACAAATGAACACAGGAAAACATTCATGCTTTCCATTTCTTGGCAACTGAACGCGCAAAAAGAAATCAAACTTTTCTGATGTTTTTCCTTTTTCGTTTAAATTTCCTTTCCAAATCCTTTCCACCAAAATGAACAGGCCCTTAGCTACTTGGTAATATTTATTACTTGTGTTTGTTTTTGTTATGTGTCTTGTCTTTGTTTCAATTGATTGCAATCTTGATCAAATTGCACAACTTAGAATTTGATATTTTGATTGAGAAAATGACTTGTTAGATCTCGATCACAAAGAAACAAGGTAGAAAATATTCTAAGTATCGAAATGTGACAATTGTTATCTATAGGTATGCCTAATTGATTTAGAGAATTGTATCAAATACCAAAAGATGAATTACAATTGTTTAGATTAGTTAGAATAGTTAGGACTTAATGAATTTAAGTTAAGATGATCAAGTATCGAGAGGAGAAAATTATTCTAGATTATATATAATGTTAACATAGAAATATCACTTAATACTTATAATTGCAATTATGTCTTCATATCACAAAACAAACTTTTAACGAAAGTGAAAAGACAATCCTAGAGTCCTAACTCCTGAATCGATCTAATCTCTCAAAGACAAGACTGAGGACTCCTGAGTATGATGGGTGTACTGGTTTGCATTAAGATCAAGGCCGTAAGGGTGTGTACTAGCGAGGGTTGGTGGTAGATGTGTGTGGGTAGGGTAGGTAGTGAGAATGGGTACGTTGGTGTAAGGGGAAGTATCAGGTCGGTTCACGTGTGGGGTATTGCTGAAAGTTTGGGCCGCATCTGGGTCACCGACTGGATTAAGTCTAGGTTGTTGGTTTGGATTTTTTGGTGTATTGGGCCTGGAGGACGCATTGTTTGTGTCTGCGTGTGTTGTATCATTCGTTGGTTGTGTTGTGCGAGCATTCCTTCTAGGCAAAAGGCTGATGTTTGAGATCCATGGGCCAACTTTGGGTTCTAACACCTTGTCCTTGCCCGGAACATGACTATATGTTTCTCTGATAGAGATTTGGGAATAGATGCTTGAGAGGTTTCCTGGCCAGTTATTGTGCCAGAATCTTGTTTTATTGCCGTTGCCAATGTGATGCGTCACTGAGCATTCGAAAGCTGGCGCAATGTTGACTGTATATGAAATAAAATCTGATTTTCTAACCCAAAATTCCAAATAAACTAAACATGTATGTCAAACAATGTACCACCTCTAGGTGATCATATTGTACAACAGCACGTTAAAGAGTCTCCAGACAAAAACAGCTTATCTTTATAGTTTATACATATGTTTATATAGCAATCCAACACGGTCAATGCCACTGAGCTTAAGTATGGAAGTAACAAATGCAGAAATAAGTATATAAACAAAAATAACAACAGAAGCTGCAACAAATGCAAGAACGAAGATGACAAACTAATTTAATATTACGCACCAGAAGGTGAAGTTCTGCAAACAGGTATAACTTATAAATACAATAATAGAAAGAAGGTAGCTAATATAATATGCTAAGCAGTAATTAATTTGAACACCGAAATCATATCAAGGACACAAAACTAAAACTTGAAAAGCACGATCAACAAATTATGTCGATATCTTATGGCCACCCATCTGAAGCAGTTAAGATACAATCACGAATCATCCACCAAAGAAACCACTAAGACGACTGCAATTAAAAAGGGTTATGGTTAGAGAAAGCAAAAGTGATGCAAGCAGTTGGAAACACAATCAACACCAACGATACAAAGAAAATACTTCAATATTCACAACAATCACGACTTCTGCACTAATAACACAATAACCACTCAAATGTTGCACACGATTAACACAGAAGCTGAACTTTGTACCCTTGGACTTAAAACCTTCGGAATTTCATGCAAGCTTTTACAACCGATCGTTGACTTTTAGATAAATTATGTTCACATTTGTGCGGTAATTGCATGATTGTGCAAAGCGGCGATTGTGGTTATCAGCTCAGCATAACCATGTTGTGCCATCAATTCAAGCTAAGAAGATCATCTAGTTGGATTTTGCATTGTGAACAAGGGTGCAATTAATACTCCCGGAGTGAAGGAAGAGTTAGAGATGGTCAAGCACCCAATTTCGGCTTTAATTATCTCTTTATTTTGCAATTTGATATCAAAGTAGGTATAACTTATAACATTTGCCAATTTGAGCATGGAAACCTTACACCAAAATAAGAATGACACTAACAAATACATTGCTTTCTTGTCAATTGCAACAGGAATCAGAAAACAACCTCTCCAATAAAAAAGAATATCATGCAATTTTCTTGGGAGAAAGCATGTGTGTACAAGTAAAATGAACCTTTTTATTTTTATCTTGCCCCTTTTGTTCATGTGGATACATTTCAAGATAGAATTCAATCTGTAGTAACTTAGATCCACTTAGTTGTGCTGCTAAAAGTTTGTGTTGGCTTAATATTAAGAAAGCCAGTGAATCCAACACAATAAAGAAATAGTTTGTCCACCAGTACAGTTATTATTGGACAAGATATTCAACAGTAATCACAAAACAAACAAAAAGAAAAAAGTTTCACATTGTTAGAAGTATAAGAAAGGAATTATATGTGATATAAAAGCGAAATAGAGAAGAGAGAGACATACCTGAGATGCAATTCCGGTATCAAGCCTCCACCTCAGATGCCTCAGAATCAGAAAGAGGCAAGAGAGTGCACACACCAATCATATGCCCGTTGAGACATACAAAGTACTCCACGCACTCATCATATGACCCCAAACGACACGAGGCGCTCCTTGGTATCATCTTGGCCTGCAGCATGCTCCAAAGCTTTGCTTTGCAATATGGACACACTTCAGTCGGGTGAAACTTTGCCCCCTTCTCAATCAGCATTCTCTTAGACTTAGAGACAGAAAACGACTTGAATATCCCTCTAAAAAAACCTATATCACCCTCGTCACCTTGGTCGAGATGTTCACATGGATCAGAGACATACAGAACATCATTCCTGCATTGCGGCATAAGAAGGCTTTTTCCAGAGGTGCGTGAGAACCTGGTGCGGTACACGAAATGGCTACGAATGTTGACATTGCTGAATAAGCCTCCTTTGCAGCTCCCTGTGCAGTAGATAAGGAGCTTGCCAAGCGCCTTCCAATTGCCATCAATGTTGTGGGATCCACAGGACTGAAGGTCGAGCATCATCTTGGGCGCCCTTGCGAGGCAAAACTCTTTCCAGAGAATTTGCTTGGCAATCTCATCAAACCATTTACACACACAGGACATGATGGCTATCAGCCGCGGGTTCCAGTTGAGGTGCTGGAAGACAAGGTAAAGAGCATCCTCGCTCAGATGGCCCTTGATGCAGATGCAATGGGCAGAGTGAGTACAGCGGTACTGTTTTGCAACAAGCATTTTGTTGCATGTACTTATTTCATCTTCTTTCAGACAGTACAGAGGTTAATTGGCATAGATCCCTGAAAGAAAACCTGTGAAAGATGTTTACTAGGTGAGAAAAGTTTCCAGAGAGGTTGGAAATAAATATAAATGAGAAAATTAGAGAAAGACATCAAATCTCGCTAGGGACAGACAGGAACCTCACAAAGCAAAACTACCGAAAGAAATAATAACAAAAATAAGTTTTTGAGACCAACTATCAGTATTTGAGACAAACTCAGTAAGTTGCCAGTGCTTTCAATTGTTGTTATTCACATTGTATCATAGGATCCTCCTTTTCCGATTTTAGCCATGTGATCTATCGAGAGCACCGGATTGATCAGATGACGCCATAAAAAACCCATTGCTAGATGAAGTTAGAGGATTGATGCAGATAAATAGGGCCTTGTGATCCTAAGCGAGGATAATAGCAAGTGGATGTGGACTTGGTTGTCGGTGCATTCAATTTTGTTGCTATTCCACATCTATCATAGTTTCCTACTTTCCTCCTTTTCCAGTTTATTTAACCATACAATTTAATGAGAGCATCAGATTGATCCAATGACGCCATAAAAAACCCACTGCTAGATGACACTAGTGGATTGATTGGCATTTGGAAAAAGGAGGGCCATGCAATCCTACCCACGGATATAGCAGATGGATCGGGTGTTCTTAATTCATGTGTTTTTATTTGTTTCCAAAGCGAACTTTTCTTGATTGATTTGAGATCTTTTAATTATGGGAAGAAATATTGGAAAAACCAAGGTTTCTGATCAGATCGGAGTTTTACACTTCATCTAAAAGTCAGTTCAAGCTACGGATGACGGCCTCATTTGCTGAAACCCTATATTTGAAACCCTAGATTTAAAATAGAGAGAGAGAAAGAGAGGAAACAAAAGAAATAATAAAGAAGAAGATTAAGATTACCATGCTATCCTAGGCGTCCCACGGTGACTAGATCTTGCACGTCAACAGGAAAGGGCTATCCTAGGCGTCCCCGATGACTAGATCTCACACGCCAACAAGAAGCTCCACAGGACGTGGTACAGGAATCAGGCGGAGAAAACTAGGTGAAAAAGGGGGAAGAGAGTCAGAGATTATATAGGCGTATAAGATATAGAAACTTAACAAAAACGCCACTCCTTTGCTCAAAATTAGAGAAAAGTCCTCACTTTTTTCTTATTTGAAGAAGAGCCACAACTTAGAACATAAGTCCTAACACTAGTTGATTGTCAGTGCACTTGCATCACATATAACATAACTAACATACAACTTAGTGCATGCAGTGACACAGACAAAATAGTTAAATACAAAGAGTCCGGTACTTAGTTTGACATCATGCCCTAAGAAGATTAAATTATAATGACTGAAAATTACGTTTTGTGTGGATCATTTCTTCATTTTCAGATGAATTGCCGCACAATAAGAACTGGAAATGTGGTGATCATAAAGACCCAACTCCATTATGGACTTAATTTCAATTACTGCATGAAGAAGCAACCATTTCTGTAAATAACCAAAACGGGTAAGATCTTCGGAAAAATCTTAATTAGGGCAGGACTTTTTCTAACTGTACTAAATAGAAACATGAGGGCGCAATGGCAATGCGTAACTCAATTTCTCAAGTCTAACATCATAAATTGTGAAGTTCGCACAGTGGCCTCAGGTAGAGACGGAGCAAAGGGGTGGCCAGCTTGGGTCCAGTACCCTCCCCACCCCTCAAAATTACATTGTTAGCGAAGTACCTTACATAAAGGCATTCTACCATCTCAAGCAATAATCCATGGTTGCGTTTCTACCATGGTTCGGAAATCTATCTATCGGAAACCCAAGATCAGATCCGATTATGAGGCTATACTTTGAACCCTTTGAATCAAAAGAGTAAGACTCACCGTCCGAGTTGCGCCGTTTCTCCGTTCGAGTTTGTCTGCGACTGATTGGGTCTTCAGGTTCAAATTCTTTCAAATGATTTTTAAAAAGGTGGATGAGATTAGTGATCGGAAGAGAGATTGGGGGTAGCGTGAAGTGTTTTGTTCATTGGGAGTTGGATGAACTGAAGAAGATGAGTCTGTCGGGTCACTCGGGTAGTCGGGTTTGGATCCGATTTTAGTCTGGTGCGGAGAAAGTAAAAAAGAAAGGGCAATTTTTTGGTGCAGATGAACGGTCAGGATCAACCGTCAATTTTGCGATCGATCGTTGGTGAGTTTTTATATTTTAACACGAATTTTGATTCAATCAGTGAAAATCGAACGGTTCAAGTGCTGCGCGAGATCTGGTTCCAATTTTTTTTGGGTCCATGTGTTTAGAAATTAGAATTAGAACTTGCGTTGGGTCAGTTAATCAGTTATTACTTATTTTGTATTGTGTTTTTACTCGATTCTGTCTTGGAATATCTATAAATTTCAGAAAAAAAAATAGAACTAATTGAGAAAATATATAAGATGTTGCAGGATGTAATAAGGAAAACTTGCATAAAATATACCAAAAATCATGTTTGATACTAATTGAACGATGAACTACTTTATAATGAATAATGAGCATTGAAATTTTTTATTTATTTTATCCTTTTTGTATTTTTCAATTTCTGGTTTGTCCATGATTATGTAACACAAGGGCAATATTAATTGTAATTACAAAAATATGTGATCCAAATTACTTTATTTATGATATAATTCGATGAAAGTACATATATCATGATGTTTCATAAAAAGAAAGTACTTACATCATGGACCCACAGGGAAAATATCAAAATCTAAAATTACAAGAATCCTTAATCAATACCAATTCTTATTTAAAAAGAATGAATTCGTTAGATTACGTAACTATTAAGTAAATGCATTGGCAACTTTTGAAATGATTCTTAAAAAATATGAAGTATATCAAAAAGATAAAAAAACAAAGAATGTAAATAGTAAAATGGGCAAAGTTTCCTTACCTAAAATAATTTACAAGTTGATAGAAAAAATACAGAGGCATGCTTATATTGTAAAGATGTGCAGCGGATACTAACACTGAACAGAGAAATTCTTTATAATGTCCTAAATTGTCTGTAGTGAAGTTTCATAATGTCAGCAAATATTGGAAGCAAAATTGTAAAAATAGAACAGTCAAAGAGATAGAGACATGACACGTCTGATTAACAAAGAATATGCCATAGAGAGACGGATGGTGGAAAGCGCGTTAACAGTGCATGAGCGATCCTTGATCACAAAGGAATAGTCTAACAACTGCATATTCTCTAAGCCAGAAAGGATTATATATATATATATATATACAGAGGAGGGATCCATAACCGCCATCCATTTTGTAGCCGCTCGCAACCGCTCCATCATGTCAAGTGTAAATCGTCAATCCGGACCGTTGAAAATATTCTTCATACTAATGTAGACTTGGAGACCAAATTATATATTTTTTTGAATTTTTTTACTATTTTATCGGAAGGGTTGAAAATTGGATGTTCGTAAATCGTTAGATAAATAAATTTTCAATTCATTCGATAAAATAGTAAAAAAATTTCAAAAAATGTAAATTTTGATTTCCAAGTCTATATTAATATGGAGAATGTTTTCAACGGTCCGGATCGATCATTTACATTTGCTACCATGGAGCGGTTGCGAGCGGTTGAAAGTTTGGCGGCTACGAATCCCTCCTCATATTTATTTATATATATATATCCATTTAAAGTCACGCCCGGCCGGATATATTAGTTCAGCTTCATCCAATTCATTAAATTAGACATTAGTCTCTAAAACTCTAGTCCGCCATATTGCTGATCTTTAATATACATATTTAATTTAGATATTATGCTCTTCCAAGAAAATTAATATAAATATTTAATTTACAAAAAAAATTGGATTCATGCCAACAAAATTCTAAAATTAGAAAAATATCACTTCAAAATAATTCTTCGTGTAATGCCACTTTATTTTATTTAAGGAAAAATTGTTTTTTGCCACCAAAATTATTGACATTCTTCAAAATGCCACAAAAAACCTCTAATTGATAATTTGCCACTAAAATTGTGTTCTTTCCCACTAACTTTATTAAAACTAAATTAAAAAATAAATAAATGTCTAAATTCCTAGAATATCCATGTCAATAATTCACTGAACATATATTGCCACTCCGCCTCACACCTCTTCCTAGCTCCTGTTTCGCAAGTGCACATAATTGAACTCTGGAATCTCTAAAACATAGGAACTATATTGAGATCCCAAAATGATATCTTTATTTTGTTTGCATCTTTCCACACTGGCCTCTCTCTTTCTTCTCTAGCCACCACCTCCTCATCCTCTTCTTTGTTTCAATCTCAAAAGACCAAAGCTTCAATAAAAAAGGGCCTTTTCTTCTTCATTGACAAAGAGGAGAAATTATCAAGTACGAAATTCCATAAGAAATCAATTTCAGAGGAGGAGAATTTAGTCTCAAGCTCCAAACTACTGAAGAAAAACCTCGCTTTAGAAGAGAAATTTCAGAATGCAATTTCAAGCCCAAAACAAAAGAAGCTCAATTTGAAGGAGAGCACTGAGGAGATCATCTCTCAAATTCAAAACTTTCCGAGAAGAAATATATTTTGGAAGAGAAGTTTGAGAGTGTAATTTCAGGTTCAAAAAGTTCTAAGAAAAAATCAAGTTTGAAGGAAGATGTAGAGAAGTTACTGGCAAGCTCAAATCCAAAACTTCCAAAGAAGAAAACCAATGTAGAACTGAAAGATAAAAAAGATCAAGTAGAAAAAATTAAACCCAAACGGTCAAATTCCACAACATCTATAATTTCCATCAACATCATGTTATGAACTCAATTGAAATATAAGAACTGAATTAAGATAATTTTGGGAATAAGTATGAATTTATTGATAAACTGTTAAGGATTACAACGGAAGCAAAGCATTAAGCAAAAGTTTTAAGTAAATTGGATAATTTGGGATAATTCCTGATGTCTCAAAAGTCTACCCTAAAGAGTAATTGCGATGCCTTTATATAGTCAGGCATTTACAAAGGTAATTAGATAAAACAGTAAAAGAAAACATAAAATTCCTACTGACACACTGCTGGCGCCAACGTCGTCTTTTCAGAGAATTCAAACTAACGCCTGGTCTTGCTCTCCATTTCATGCATGACCGAGCCCTCCATTTCCTTGCTTTTGGGTCCCATTGTCAGCGCTCTAACCTTTGGATCATTTCCCAGCATTGGGTGTTGGCCCAAACACGGCCCATCTGCTTTATTCCTTGCTCATTCCTTTAATTATGCATTAGGCATGTTAATCCCTTCAATTGGAGCAACGGTCGAATTAGTGAGTTGTTGCAGCATATCTGACAATGCCACCCCCTTAAGATGAGTCTTGTCCTCAAGACTCTCAAGTGGAAACTGAGCTCGTAATTCATCAAAATCCTCCCATGTAGCATCTTCCTTAGCCAAATTAGACCATTGAATCAAAACTTCGACTGTTGAAGCATTTTTTTCTTGACCATCATTCTGTCTAATATGGCTAAAGGCTCAATCTTAAGCTGACCCTCTGGACTCATAATAGGTAAATTGATACAAACTGTGGTACCGGTACCAACCTTTCCTTTTTACTGGGAGACATGAAATACAGGGTGGATCAAGGATCCCTCTGGTAGATTGAGTTTGTAGGCCATGGTACTAATTTTCTCAAGGATTTCAAAAGGACCATAGAATTTGGGGGAAAGTTTTTGACGGTGGCTCCTTTTCTGCATAGTGAGTTGTCTGTATGGCTGCAATTTTAAATAAACCCAATCCCCAACTTCAAACTTCCTTTTAGTTCTATTAGCATCTGCAAAATGCTTCATTCTCTCTTGGGGCAATTGTAATTGTGATTTAAGGAGTTGTGTAGTTTCATACCTTTCCTTCAGCATTTCATCAACACACTAGTTGTTGCTCTTAGGAGGAGTCCCCATGGCTAACTGTGGAGGAGTGTAGCCATACAAGGCTTGAAAATGTGTTGTTTTGAGAGAGGTGTTGAAATTAGTATTGTACCACCATTCAGCAAGTGGAATCCATTTGCTCAATGTTTTAGGTTTCTGAAAAACCATGCTTCTGAGGTACCCTTCCACACATTGATTAAGCCTTTCACTTTGGCCATCAGTTTGAGGATGATATGATGTGCTGAAGTTCAGCTTAACACCCAATTGATCCATCAACTCCTTCCAAAAATGGCTACTGAATATTGGGTCTCGATCAGTGATAATCTTGAGGGGAAGCCCATGCAATTTATACACCTGATCAAGGAAAGAAGTTGCCACTTCTTTGGCAGAGAAGGGATGAGTTAATGTGACAAGGTGGCAATACTTTGTAAGTTTAACAATTATTACCATTAAAACATCCTTGCCTTGACTTTTGGGTAGTCTAGTGACAAAGTCCATGGTGAAGACTTGCCAAGCACCATCTGGCACAGGAATTGGTGCTAACAGACCAGGTGGGTGGATTCTTTCAGGTTTGGTCATCTGGCAGATCTCACAGGTGCTGACATGTTGTAGGATAGTTGCTCTCATCTTAGGCCAAAAGAAAATCTCTCTAACTCTTTGAAATGTGCCCAAGATGCTTGAGTGACCACCAACACTAGAGTCATGTAGGGCTTGGATCATTTGCTCCCTCCAATTGCCAGCACTGCCCACATATAGCTATGCTTGAGGTCTTTAATCCAGGCAGGGGTAATTTCGGTAATGGCTACCAATTCAGCTGTGGCTTCATGCTCTCTTCTAGACAAGGCATGTGCAACTCTATTTTCTATCCCTTTTCTGTATTGAATAGTGTAATCAAGATCCAACAACTTACTCAAACTCTTGTGTTGTAAAGCAGTGGTTAGTTTCTGTTCTAGCAAATGCTTAAAACTGATATGGTTTGTCTTAATTACAAACGGTCCCCCTTGCAAATAGTGCCTCCATTTTTCTACTGCTAGAAGCATGGCAAGAAGTTCTTTCTCATAGGTAGAGAGGGCTTGATTCTTGGTGCTAAGAGCTTTGCTGAGGTGCTAAGAGCTTTGCTGAGGTAAGCAATTGGCCTTCTCTCTTGCATTAGTATTTCTCCCACTCCAGTACCAGATGCATCTGTTTCCAAAACAAAGGGCTGACTGAAGTCAGGCATGACAAGAACTGGGGCCTGACTCATGGCTTGTTTCAGTTGTTGAAGGGCTTGGATTGCAGCAGGTGTCCATAGAAATGAATTCTTCTTGAGTAAGTCTGTCAAAGGCTTACTAATCAATCCATAGTGATGCACAAACTTCCTGTAATATCATGTGAGTCCAAGGAACCCCCTCAATTGTTTGACTGTTGTGGGAATAGGCCATAAGAGCATAGACTCAATTTTCTTTGGATCTGTTGCTACCCCATTGTGAGAGATGATGTGTCCCAAATACTCAATCTGTTGTAAACGAAATTCACATTTAGATATCTTGGCAAACAACTTGTGTTCCCTCAGCTTCTCTAGGACCAACTGCAAGTGTTGCTTGTGAGATTCAGGGGTAGGGCTAAAAAATTAAAATGTCATCAAAGAAAACTAACACAAAGTTTCTGAGATAGGGTTTGAAAACTTGGTTCATTAGGTCTTGGAATGTTGCAAGTGCATTGGTTAGGCCAAATGGCATGACCATGTATTCAAAATGGCTTTGGTGTGTTCTGAAAGCTGTCTTGCCTATGTCATCAGGGTGCATTCGGATTTAATGGTACCCAGCCCTCAAGTCTATCTTGGAAAAATAGTTTGCTCCATGTAATTCATCAAGCAAATCATCAATTATGGAAATGGGGTACTTATTTTTTATTGTGATTGAGTTAAGCTGCCTATAATCAACACAAAGCCTCCAAGAGCCATTTTTTTTCTTAACAAGTACTGCTGGTGAAGCAAAAGGGCTTTGGGAAGGCCTGATAATGGAACTGGTTAGGAGCTCTTCAATTATCTTCTCTAACTCAAGTTTTTGGAAATGGAAATATATGTAAGGTCTGAGCTGCACAGGTTTAGAATTAAGTTCCAACATAATTTTGTGATCAACTGCCCTTGGTGGGGGTAGGTTAGTTGTATCACTGAAGACATCCTGAAATTGGTTCAAGATAGGAATGAGTTCAGGGTGATGCACTGTTTGAGTGGAGGGTAATTCAATACATGCCCAAATCTGAGCCAAGAGAACTTCACTGCAATCCTTGAACTCTTTGGCTACATTCAACTCTTGACACATTGACACCACAGCTGTTTCTGGTTGTACTTGTAACCTGACCTTCTTCCCTTCCTTAGTAAATTCAATCCATTTGGCTCCCCAATCAATGGTCATAGGACTTAAGGCAGATAGCCAATCTATCACCAAAATAACATCATACCCTTTTATAGGCAAAACTCTGAGGTCACTATTAAACTGCACATCTTGTATGGAAAATGATAGGGAAACACATTTAGAGTCAGTGACAAGCTTAGCCCCATTAGCTACCATCACAACCATTGGGTTTGTCTTCACTACAAGGGTGTTTGTTTCAGGCAGAATGGCTGGATCAATAAAACTGTGGGTACTTCCACTATCCACTAATGCATAGACTAAAGTAGTGCCAATTATACATTTAAACCTCATGGTGTTGAGGGAAGGTTCACCAGTGGTGGTATGGATAGACACCACAGCCTCCTCAAGTACCTCAGTTGTTGAGTTTTGAGTAGCCTCATCATGTTGCAAGGGTACTTTGTCATCAAATTCTTCTTCCTGGTCACCTAAGTGCATTTGGATTCTGAGCTTACATTGGTGGCCTGGAAAATATTTGTCCCCACACTTGTAACATAGACCTAAGGCCCTTCTTTGGTCTCATATAGATGGTTTGGTTGTGGTAGCAGGAAGTGGTGCTGATGGAATTGGAGCTTTTGGCTTCTCAGGGGCATTTTTGGTATAATTGTAGGAATTGGTGTAGTTAGGTGTCTGTAAGGATTTAATGCGCTTGATTTGAGTCTCCAAACCCATTTCAATGTGCTGAGCATAAACAAAGGCATCTTCAAGTGTTGGTACCTTTGCTGCCTTGACAAATGGTTTTATTTCTTCTTTTAACCCCCCAATGAACGCATCAATAAAATTCCTGTCAGAAAAATTTATGTTCTCTAGTAGCAATTTGGATTTAACCCTCTCAAAACTATCCATGTAAGTCTCCACATCTGTGGATTGGTGAAGCTCCTTCAATTCTTCTAGAGCACACTTAATTGTACCCTTTTGGAACCTCCTGAGTACCAGTTGTACCATCTGATGCCAGTCAGGTGGTTCATGAGCCAACATGTACCCCTCATACCATTCACTAGCTCATTCTTTAAAATGAATGCTAGCCGGTTGAACTATGTGTTGAATGGGAATAGCATACAAATCAAAGTAAGAGGTTATTTTACGGATCCATTCATAGGGATTCTGGCCATTGAATGTTGGACATTCAGATCGAGGTAGCACCAATCAATTTTCCATGTTGGCATCATCACGGGGAGGTAATCCACGATAAGTGCTTAGTGTGAATGATGGTTCAGTCTCATCATCAACGATCGGGGTAGTATGACCACGGAAAATGGCATCCCACCTTCTCTCTGCCTGTGCTATTTTCTCGTCAATCACAGCTGTCATATGTGTTTGATGCAATTGCAGTTCTGTTGCAATACGCTGAGCTAGAGCATCTTGTGTTCGAGTAAATTCTTCTCTGGTCTCACGAAGTTCTTGTCGTAGCTCATCCATGGCTCTTTGATTTCGGGTTTGTGGCATACACGATTTAGGTAAGGAATAAGGATAATTGACCTCCCAGATGCAATCGGGAGGCTCTGATACCAATTGTTATGAAGTCAATTGAAATATAAGAACTGAATTAAGATAATTTTGAGAATAAGTATGAATTTATTGATAAACTGATAAGGATTACAACGGAAGCAAAGCTTTAAGCAAAAGTTCTAAGTAAATTGGATAATTTGGGATAATTTCTGATGTCTCAAAAGTCTACCCTAAAAAGTAATTGCAATGCCTTTATATAGTCAGGCATTTACAAAGGTAATTAGATAAAACAGTAAAAAAAAACAGAAAATCCCTGCTGACACACTGCTGGCGCCAACGGCCTCTTTTCAGAGAATTCTAACTAACGCCTGGTCTTGCTCTCCAGTTCCTGCATGATCGAGCCCTCCATTTCCTTGCTTTTGGGTCCCATTGTCAGCGCTCTAACCTCTAGATCATTTCCCAGCATTGGGTGTTGGCCCAAACACGGCCCATCTGCTTTATTCCCTGCTACTTCCTTTAATTCTGCAATAGGCCTGTTAATCCCTTCAATTGGAGCAACGATTGAATTAGTGAGCTGCTGCAGCATATCTAACACATCAAGCCCTCAAACCTTGACACCACCACAAATTCTAACAAAATTTCCAAATCCAGCAACTCCTCTCTTTCTCTCCATCTTCTCTCTCAGAAAAGAGTCGACATGTTTGAATCGAAGAGAACAAATGAATTGGTATCTACCAGTGAATTAGACGGGGGGTATTATAGGAATTTAGACATTTACTTATTTTTTAATTCAATTACAGTAAGATTAGTGGGAAAAAAATACAATTTCAATTTTAGTGGCAAATTCTCAATTAGAATTTTTTTCAGACATTTTGAAGAGTGAAAATAATTTTGGTGGCAAAAACCAAAATTTTCTTTTATTTAAATGTATGTCATATTCGTACAATTAATATACACTAATAATATAAAGAACTCATATACAACATTACAACATATAAGCTAAGTCGCACATCAGATGATAAGAATGCGACTTTTCTGAGGATAAGAAAGGCGACAAATTCGACAGATTTATTCGTTTAATTACTGAAAAGGAACTCGTTCATCATTCAATCATGAATAGAAACAATACACGTGTAACAACATTGTCAATATCGATACGTCTCACTGTATCAACGCGTGGCGCGATTCAAAGGTCCATATTTTTGTAATATATTAAGCATATATGTTGTCTTGATTTCATAATAGAATTGTAAAGAGATGGATTGAGAGAAATGAATTGTATTGATCTTGTTTTCTTGATTACAAATACAAGGACCTATTTATAGACTTGATGACATTACTAAGCTAAACATCTCCAGCACTAATCCTCTCTAATATCTCATACCCTCTATTACAATACTAATCATCTTCACAATTGTACACCAAATAGTATCTCCAATCTATATTCTAACAGGCTACGATCCATATTGATTTTTAAAATTTCGGGCTAAATATGGTCATCTTATGTACTCTTCGTTTAATTTGGGGCGCGCTTCATGTAAAAGCTCAGAATTATACCTCATATCGCATTTGTTTGCATTTGTTTCATGAAATGCCATAGAAATTATTGTTCTTCATCAACCGCTCAAATCTAATACCAATGAGTTCATCTCTCTTGACAGCGCCTTATGTGTTCACGTCCATCTCTCCAACAGTCTCTCTCCTCTTGCTCCATCGATTGCTTCGTTTCTCTTCTTTTCTTTTTCGAGTGTCTCCATCGATTGCTCCAGTCCTCCTTGCTTTTGTTTCTCCATCAAAGCCCTTGAATCTACCTTCCAAACTCCCTTCTCTCCTCTCGCGCATCTCTTGGAATTGAGACGTCAATTCTAATAAATAAAGTTTGGACTACGTGTTATATGATTACTACATGTCACATACAGTCGTCTAATATTACAATGAGTAATATATGAATATGCCAAATAATGTGATTAACTGATATACAATGGCATTATACATATTTCACTAAGATTTTAGGCACGAATATATATATAACTTATGTAAATTAATTATAATAGTTAATGGACCAATTATGATTAATTAAACTATATATTAGTGTTAGTGTAAAGTCAGAAATATTGTTTGGGCTAAACTCGATTCAAATTGGATCAAAGCCCAAGCAAAACAGCACAAACACAAGTCTATTGCGGCCGCAATAAAATCCTTTGCGGCCGCAATGGAATAGGAAGATTTGGCAATTTTCAGAAGATCTTTTGCGGCCGCAATAGCCCTCATTGCGGCCGCAATGAAATCCATTATGGTCGCAAGAGACCTATTCCAAGGCAGATTTTGACTGCTTAGATTTATCGTTATCTTTTCTGATTGGATATTATAGCTATCATATCAAATTCGTGAAAATATTTACAGAAGTGAATATTAGAATTTGAAATTTTTTTTGGAGAGAATATAATTTCAAATATTTGATGAATATTTGATAATTAATTTTGCATCTTTCCAAGATACACTGACGCCTCTATAACTAGTGTTGGGTCTCCATCCATTCACAACGGTTCATTGAACAGAAAATTCTCGATTATCAACATAGGGCACATGTGCTATGCATAGTCTATTTTAATCCAGTAAAATAATTACTCTATTGTTTCGTTCGTAACTTTGGAGAAATGAAAGGCACCGAGATATACATGGATGGAATCGCTATCGCACCACGTCACACTTTCGCACTATAAAAATATTTTAGAGTGTATTTGATCATTTTCTGTAGAAAATATTTATTTCTCTTCTCTCTATGAAAATTTTCCTCTTACGCATCCAAAGGAAAAGAAACAGAAAACTGTTTATGAGAACTATAGCATGAACAGTGATTTGCATATTATAAATGTATAAAGGTCTTATAATATTGTTTTCGAGTCGTCATTATTATTGGTCATTATTATTTTGGAAAAACTCAGTGTCAGTATTGTATTTTATTTCAAAGAAAATAGAGAGATAGAAAATCATATCAAAGCATCATTGCTTATTTGCTTGTCATCTTACATTTAATGTTGTTTAACAATATGCACACACATGCCAGAGAACGCGAATTATAACATTCCGATAGATTATAACACTAACAACTTCCGAGCAAATATCCAAGATATTAGATTTTTGACATATACATATCTAATTTTCAATTTTTAGATAGAGAAAATAATATCTAAATTGTAAGTTTTGATTAAAATGTATTCTAACCTTTTCTATTATTAAAAGTTACCAAATTGATATATTTTTTTATTATTAATGAGCTCGAGTTGAGTCATCAGCCTCTTTACAGAGGCATAGTACATTATCTTCGGTACAGAAGTTCTGTATCTAATAACTGAAAACACAAATAAAAGCATCAAATTCCTACTACATAAATTCTAGTTTATTTATAATCTCATACTAATTCAAAATTCACTTTATCAAACTACCCTTTTATCTGTAAAATTTCAACTTTCTTGCATCTCTGTCAATATCTTCATTCTTTTTCCCTAACAGATCCTCATTAGTAGAAGTATCCAGGTCCTAATCACTTGACATCCTCTGATTATTGTGTACACTAATTTCTGATCTGGCTTGATTATTAAAGAGGTGAGACACTTTACTAGAGTCACCTGTCCAATATGAAAATAAATGTAAAATGGAACTATATGTTGATTGTATAGGTTTAATTTGTCTATTATCAAGATTATACGATTTATATCATTTCATATTACCCGAATACAAGCTGATAGCAATAAACTCTTGTAAATCAAATTTACTTAAGAATGTAAATGAATTCCATAAATTCTCTAGAGAGGTTAAATCAAATCGAGCACTTTCTGGTATGTAGTACTGAATTTTTTGCCAGAAATTACAACTAATAGGATAATCTAAGAATAAATGTCGTGTAGTTTCAGGTTGTCCACAAAAGACACAAGAATCATTTCCCACCCAACCCATTTTAATCAAATTATCCTTAGTTAAAACTTTGTTATTAATTGTTAACCATAAAAATAATTTGAACTTCATTGGAACTTTTAAAACTCATATTGTGTGTTGCATTTGAAATCTAATCCCACCAAAATTTAAGAACTCGTATAATGATTTTACAGAATATATATCATTTGATTCCAGAGTCCAATTAGAAGAATCTTCCTCATTTGTAATATTAATTTCATGTAATAAGTTGATTAAAGCAATTTTTTGAATTTGTATTTCTATACTCATACCTCTTTGAAAATGTAATTTGATATTACCATGATTCCAAACTTGATATAGAGTTAGTTTATCCGATTTAGTTTTCTGATACACTAGTGGAAATTGAATTTGTAATGAACAGTCGTTTATCCACTTATCCTTTCAAAAATTGATTGTTTTGCCATTGCCAATTAATCTTCTATTACCAATCCGAACTAAGTGTTGAACTTGTGATATACCTTTCCAAAAAACTGATGCATATTTGGTGAAACTATTGTTGTATTTAATTGAAATTATTTCTTTCCACAAGCTTTTATATGGTTGATAATTGAAGAACCATGCCCGTTTACAAAGAAGTGCAGTATTCATTTGAGCTAGATTGAGTATACCCCACCCTCCAAAAAAATTTCTTCTACATAACCTTTCCCATTTAACTAAATGAATTTTCTCCTTTCCAATTAATTCAGTTCCTGACCATAAAAAATGTTTTCTTATTCTATCTAGTTGTTTTGTAACCCATATAGGCATATGATATATTAGAATATAGTACAAAGGAATGGATGAGAGGACTAAATTTAATAGTACTAATCTGCCACCTAAATGATAAGAGTTTTCCTTGCCATCTGGGTAGTTTGTTTTTAATTTTTTCTATCAACTTCAACCAATCTCTTTTAGAAGGTTTTTTCCAATGCAAACTCAAATCTAAATATTTCATGGGCAGCATATCCAATTTTCATCCCATCATATTAGCATAAAATTGACCTAAATGTGAAGGTAAATTTAGAGGTATCATTTCTATTTTATTTTAGTTAATTTTTAAACCAGAAATGTCTTAAAAAATTTGTAATGACCATTTCAATTTTCCAATCATTTGAAAACCACCTTTAATAAATAGCAGTGTATCATCTGCATACTGGAGATGTAGAATTTTTTATTATTATTTAATGTAGGTCCTAATCCCATGTAATGTCCTTTGTCAATCCCTTTTGTTATGATTTTATTTAATCCTTCTACTGCAAATATAAATAAATATGAAGATAAAGGATCTCCTTGCCTAACACCCTTTTTACATTCAAAATAAGCACCACTTTGTCCATTAATTAGAACTATACTATGTCCCTTAATTAAGGTAGCTTTAATCCATTTAATCCATAAATCATCAAATCCCCTTTGTTTTAGAATATCAAACAAATAGTCCCAATTTAGTTGATCAAAAGCTTTCTCAAAATCCAATTTTATTAGTAAGCCTTGTTCTTTATTTTTATTTACAGAATCTAAAATTTCATGTGTTGTTATTATATTGTCCATAATATACCTACCCTTTAAAAAAGCACTTTGATTATAACCTATTAATCTATTCAAAATAGGATAAAACCTATTAGCTAGTATTTTAGGAAATATTTTATAAGAATAATTTAATAAGTTAATTGGCCTAAACATAGATATAGTTGTTGCATCATGTACTTTTGGTTTTAGACATATGGTGGCTCTATTCAATTTTGATAAGTCAAAATTATTTTGTGAAATTCCTCAAACATGCTTGATAATTTTCCAGAATCTTTGATAAAAATAAGATTGGAATACCATCTGGACCTGGTGTTTCAGGCTTCATTTCAAAAATAGCATTTTTTATTTCTCCTATTGTAAATGGTGCTATTAGTTTTAAATTTCTTCCATTGTTACTCTTTCATGTTCTTCTCAAATATTTTCACCAAAGGAGGCTTGATTAACAGTTTAGCATATCTTTAAAATGCTTAAATGCATGTTTTCTTATAATGTTTTAATTAGTAATGATTTCATCATCTATGTTTAATGAGGTAATATTATTTTTATATGCTTGATATGAAGCTACCTTATGAAAATATGCAGTATTTGCATCTCCCTTATTAAGCCAAGTTTGTATTGCCATTTGATGCCAATAAACTGCTTCTAATTTATGCAATTCAGTTAACTCCCCTTTAACTGATAAAAAGATTTGTAACTCCTCATCATCTAGGCCTCTATTTTCAGACAATTTTAGTTCATATTCATGTATTAATTTTTGTAAAGAAATTTTTTGTTGTCTTGAATCTTTTCTAATATTAGCACTCCAACTCCTTAATTTTTGTCTTAAGCTGGCTATTTTTAATTGCCAGTCTTGAGCTTTATTGTTACTAAGAATCATATGAGACCACCAATCTGCAATCAAATATTCAAATCCTTCTATTTGAAGCCATGATTTTTCAAATTTAAAATGATATTGTTTGGATTTTTCATGTTTACCATATTTTAAACATATGAGATTGTGATCAGAAAGTTGTTTTGTTAATACATAAGCTTTGGTGTTGTAATATAATGTATCCCATTCTATATTCACAAAAAATCTGTCTAAACAAGCTTGCTGTTTACTTAAACCCCCTCTAACCCAAGTATATTTCTTATTGTTACATTTATATTCAATTAAGTATGAGTTATCTATCCATTTATTGAAAGCCTCCATATTTCTTTGATCAAAAGATAATCTTATCTTTTCCTGTCTATTTCTAATGACATTAAAATCACCTGTTATTATTCATGGCATTGTTAATAATGTTACTTAGAAATTCTAGTTCCTTCCAAAACATATCCCTTTGTGAATTTACTGTAGGTCCATAAACAGTTGTGCAAGAAAATAATTTATTATCTATCTTGTTTTAAGCCACAACTGTCAGTGTATGTATTCCTTTTATCCAATTGATAGCTGTAATTTTATCCTCATTAAAATCTAATAAAATGTCTCCAGCTGATCCTTTTGCAGGGATAAAGACCATACAAAATTTGAATTAATATAACCCAGAGTTCTATTTGTAAGATTTTCCTTTTATGTTTCTTGTATACATCGTACATCTAATTTTTCTGAAATTATTAATTCTTTTAATAATTTCCTTTTTCTAATTTTTCTAAACCTCTTATGTTGAAACTGACTATTATCATTAATACTAAAATAATTATCTATTATTATATGTTTTAAACTATTATCCTTACTTAAAATTATGAATTGCTTTATTATAAAAAGCAATTATATCTTCAATTATTGCAATTTGCTTGTTATGTTCAATTTGTCTAATACTGTGAATGTATGTATGTTGAGCAAATTTATCCGAAAATTGAATTTCTAAATCTGAAAATAGGGTACCAATCATATCTTCATATAAGGTAGAAAAATGTAAATTTGTACCATAAGTAGCTACCAGTCCTTTGTGTTTAAGTTCCTTCCTTCTCAAATCAGCTCCATTAGGGGTTCTTTTGGGAATCATTTGAAGAAAGTATTTTTGAGGTTTAACTGTTAAATTACATGTCTTATGTCTCTTATCTTGTGATCTGTTGATGTCTCCATATGGTACTAGTGTCTGATTGCTTGCTTGTTCTTTCAGAGTTCTCAATTCCTTTCTCAGCAGCTTATTATCAGCTTCTAAGAGAGCCCATTCATCTATCTGTGCTTTATTTTTCCCTTTGCTAATCTCTTTTGCTTTCTTTTCCTTTACTTGTGTATCACTTATGAAGTCTCAACATTTTCTCTAGTTGGAATTGTCTCCTTAATAATCTTTGTTGATTGATTGTTTGAAATAAAAGAAGGAATATCTAGAGAGCTAATGGGTTTGGATTTTTGAATAGATATTTGAGGCTCATTGATGTTAAAATAAGGTGCATGGGTATAATTGGAAGAAAAATCTGAATGTTGGTGTGTCTGATGAAGCCCTCCATACTTAGTTATTTTTTCTCTAGCATCTAATTGTAATTTGCCAATAGTCATTACTACGTCTTGTGGTTTCCAAGTTATAATAGGAGTAGAATGTTCTGACTCCAATTCCACAATTATTTTCACCAATTCAATCATATTTCCTAACCTGCTGAGTTTGAAAAATAAATGTGGAGGTACCAAACTAATGTCTCCAATATCTACCAGCACTTGTGTCCATCTAAGATCAGTACCATCAGATGTGTTTTGATTCCAATATACCATTGTACCAAAGTGGCTTACAATTGCATCTAAAGTACCCAAGCTTCTCATGTCAAATGTTAGGTTATGCAGTCTGACCCATTTTCTATTTGGTTTTAGCTTTGAGAATAATTCAGCAAAGTTTGAGATTACTGCAAAAGATAATGGACCTAATTCACAAACCCCTAATGCTTTCATTTTCTGAACCCATGAAGGAGGTCCTTCAATTAAGAACTTTTGGTTACCTAACATGCCAACTGATCAATGGCCTCTCGCTTGATGAGACGGTTGAAGACCCACTCTGATTTCTGCTATGTCAATCCCCTCAGGTGCTTGGATGATAAAGCTATGGTTGAGCGAGGTATGAAGCTTTTTATAGTCAGATCCATCTAGCTCCAACGGGTAAACATATGTCATTGATACTGGTTCAGATGAGTTACTAATTTGCTGGAAATGAGGTTTGCTTGAATCTTTATTTGTCGATTGATGAAGCACTGAGAATTCTTGAGAAGAAAGAGGCAGTTGTGTTGAATGCTTGTGTTGTTGATGTTGTGAATAGATCTGGTGCTGAGAAAGAATTTGTTTTTTTACGGAATTGATTTGAGGAGCAAGCTGCAGCTATATGACTAGTTCTGCCACAGTTGAAGTAAATTTCGGAGTTTCTGTAGACCATCGCAAGATGGCCTCTTGCACCGCATAGAAAGCATCTTCGCTCGCCTCTTTTTGAATTATCGTTGTGTTTATCCATCGAGAACTTTGAAGTTGATCTTGCCTGCGAGACACCTGAAACCTTCATGTCAGATTTTGTTTGTTATTGAATGCGGCAAGGCCATCTAATGCTCCATTTTGACTTCTTCTGTTTATCTCCATTGTTTCTCTCGAAGTGGAGTCCTTCAGAAGTATTTCTGCAAACGAAATCTTCTGTTTGGTGGTATCGATTTCGTAATTTTGAATGAGTTTGATTTATCTAGCACTCTCTAGAATCCATAGGCTGAGATTAAAGCCCAAAAGCGTATCTTGAAATTCTTTTCAGAGTAAATCAGTCTTACCGATCGATTTCTTCAAGATCTTGAAATTCCGATCGATTTCTTTGAGATCTTGAAATTTCGATCAGAATCTTGGAGCTCTCTCGCTCTCTCTGTATTGTGTAGAAATTGTAAACATAATAAAATCCCTCTTATCCCACGGATTTCAAAATAAAATCTCTTTAATACTTTTCACTACTTTTATATATATATATTATCATTTTTGGCAGTTTCCCTAATTCTGCCAATCAACCTATTACTGTTCCAAGTTCCAACCAAAAATATGACCAACACGATCAAAACAACCCACCTCATCGCTTCTTCTTCCCCTTCTCCTACTCGTATGTCTATTGTCTGAAACCTCTTAGACAAGAAACCTACTGCTGCTCTCAACCCTTCCTTGCTCCTCTCCGACACTCCCGGATTTCCGATGGAGACCCCAACAAAGCTTCAGCGATCTCCCGACGAGATCGAAGACATAATCCTCCGCAAAATTCTCCTCGTCTCTCTCTCCGAGCCCCCTTCCCCTCCTCCGCCTCAACTCGTCTATCTCGAGCAAACTGCCGCCGAGCTCCTCAGTGAGTGCAAACCTCTCCTCCTCACGACTGAAACCACCGAGCGCGTTTTAATCGATCGCCTCTCCGTCTCCCCTCCGCCTCAATCTACCTTTCGTTATCTCCTCTCTTGCTACAGGCGATGCGTCGATGAGCTAAAGAAGATTTCCTCCATGCGGGACCCATCTGTCAGGTCCCGAATTGAAAAATCTGTTAAGAACGCGCGCAATCTGATCCTCTCCTACCTCCGTATCCATGTAGGCAACCCCGAGCTCTTCTCGTCAGGCGGGCCTGCACAACCTGCTGCCGATCTCCTGTCTTTAATCTTTGCAGAAGTTTCTGGCCCCATGGATGGATTCAGTGGGAACAGCCCGGGGGGCAATTTAACAGCGCCTCCTGGGCTTATTGAGGAGTTCTTTAAGGATGCAGATTCTGAGAGCTTGGACCCAGTAATGGTAGGTTTATATGAGAAGTTGAAACAGAGTGTGGAGAGAGTATCTCCTTTGGGAAATTTCCAACAGCCCCTGCGTGCTTTGCGGTTGCTCGTGGGCTACCCGAATTGTGCTAAATCATTGGTGAACCATCACAGGTGGATTCCAAAAGAGACCGTCATGTTTTTGGGCGAAGGGAGAGTTTTTGAGCTTTCCAGTATTATGGGTGCTTTCCTGCATGTTAGTGCCATACCAGATAGGCAATTTAAGAGCCAACCTGATGTAGGGTAAGTTTTTTTTTTCGGCTCTTGAATCGGCATACATCAAGAAAATCTTAATTTGGGAATGAATGGTATATTATGGAATTTCATTAGATAGAATGTTGAAATTTTTTGTATTCATAACACATTTTTGACGTAACATGTTCTAGGAATGTTCTCTATGAGTTGATGTCACACAAAACACGACCTGATAATACACACTTTTACTCTTACCTTTTGTACAATTCAACAGGCAACAATGCTTCTCAGAGTCGTCTTCCCGAAGGCCAGCTGATCTATTGTCTTCTTTTACGACAATCAGAACTGTTGTAAATATACTATATGATGGCATTGGAGATGTTTTCCTTACCTTATTGAAAAATGTAGAAACAAGAGAGAAAGTTTTGGAGTATGTTGCTGAGGCAATCAAGAGAAACAATGCGAGGTCTGGTATTCAGGTAATTTTTGTTGTTAAGCTAATAAATGAGCCCCAAAAAAATGTTGCAGGACTCCTTCAACTGAAAATCACAAATAGAATTGAAGAACAAATAAGAGAAGAAATGATTTCCAGAGAGCAATACTGAATCAATTACAGGTAGTATGCTGTACCACCAAATAATATCATAGCAAACAGTATTTGAACAAGTCTTTATACACTTGAAACGAGCCAGTCATTTTGGAAGCCTGAGATTGTTGCTTTGCATTTTAACTGTTGCAAATTTGCTTTTTTTATTTTATTTCTGTTAATACTTGACACCCATCTTATTCTTATTGCAGGTTGACCCACTGTCATGTGCCAGTTCTGGCATGTTTGTTAACCTTAGCACAATAATGCTTAAACTCTGTGAACCTTTCCTCGATGGAAATGAGACTAAGAGGGAGAAAATCGACCCGTCATACATACTTTATAATAACCGCTTTGATATAAGGTGTCTCTCCCTCTCTCTCTCTCTCTCTCTGGGGTTTTCTTGTTGGGTTGGGCCATAGAGATGCATGATTCAGGCAAACTAATTAAGTAGCTATTATTGTTCCTGTGTATACTCCGCCTATGTTGTTTTCAACATAACCGGTCCCAAGCCCCGGAAAAGTAGGAAGGTTGTGATAGGCTTGACGAGCCAACATGAAATCCTAGCCATTCCCATGGAGATGAAACCCAAGAAGATTGGGTTTCATTTCTAGCCTACGCCAACTTGTTTGGGACTAAAGGCTTTGTTGTTGTTGTTGTTGTATTGCTCCTGTGTATGTATGTTATCAGTCTCTATAAAGTTTTGTTAGTTTAGGATCTGTCATGACGCATGGGCATGGTTGCATGTGTTGTTGTGACAGGTTGCTGTGAGATGCCCCATTCCATAGTGTTACAATTTTGGCATCCGATCTTGTAGGATGCAACACACTTCTAGTTAGGTTTAGCGAGTTACTCTTTTTTTGAAAAAAAAAATGCATCTTTGAGATGTATATATAAATATATTTTCAATTTAGGCAATTGACGGCAGTAAATGCATCATCAGAAGAAATTTCAGCATTTATAGAGGCTGCGAAGAATGAGAAAACAGAGGATAATGATACTCTAGATTGCCGCCGCATGGAATCGCAAGAAGCCGGTAGCTCTGGCAGTAGTAATGCTGATGTTCCTTTCCTGTCCCAAAGCAAGACCCTAATTAAAAAGGACAAGTATTCTTTCATATGTGAATGCTTCTTCATGACTGCAAGAGTACTTAATCTCGGGCTAATCAAAGCTTTGTCGGACTTCAAACATATAGCTAAGGTTTATCTGATGGTTTCTTCCTTTTATTACCTTTACTAAAATAATAATTACAACGAAGCTTCATTAATATATTGATTTTGGAGTTGGGTCCAGCAGTATAAGCTTCATTATATCTCTGGACTGTATACAATGGTTCTTGAGTTGTCTCGCTTGCTTTTTGGATAAGTAGACATGTTTATTATTTTAATGATCATTGCTGTTTGAATTATGATCATAAAAAGTTCTCTTCACTGTTATTGAGGTTGAGGGTTTCTTTTTTCTGTTGCTTCTGTTGTTCTCGCATTCAACTCCACCTATGTTTTACATAGCCGGTCCAAAGCCCGGAAAGGAGGAGGGTTGTGATAGGTTTGGTGAGCCAACGTAAAAGTTCAACCAATCTTATGGAAATGAAATCCAATATGGGCTTCATTTCTAGCCTACCCCAACTTGTTTGGGACAAAAGGCTTTGTTGTTGTTGTTGTTGGCGTTCTTCTGTTGTTCTGTTGTGCTCGTATTCCTTTCCGGAGCAAATACAAATAACAAATTGGCTTTTTTGTGGATGGGATGGGAGTGGGGTTGGGGCAGATGTCATTTTTTCTAGTAAAAGAAATCTATATATTCTTGTTCTGCTGATGATAATTTTAGTATTTCCTTCAATCCTCTTTCCTGTTACATATTCTCCCGGCTGTTAATTCTATGCTTTACGAATTGATATGTTTAGGCTCTGGCAAGCATGGAAGATAATTTGGAGACGTTTACAGGCATGAGAGGTCAGGGGGCTTCCCCACAGCTCGAGGAAGATATTAAACGTCTTGAAAAGGAAATCGAGATTTATTCACAGGAAAGACTCTGTATTGAGGCTCAAATTCTGAGAGTATGCCCCCACCCTAATCTCCTCTATCTCCCTTTCTCTATTTCTGTGTGCTAAGCTCCGGCGCGCATACACACACAAAACACTAGTTTTTTGTGCCCATTTGGTGTATTGTGTGGAGCAGTTTTCAAGTGCTTCCAAATTCATCTTCTTTTACCCTTGGATACTATGAAATTAGTTGCTTGTATGGATGCTTGATGTAGTTTACCTTATCCAATTGATATTTTTCCTTTTCCATAAAGGATGGTGGTTTTCTTCAGCGTGCACTATCTTTCTACAGACTAGTGATTGTATGGTCGGTGGATCAAGTGGGTGGGTTTAAAATGCCTTTGCCATCCACCTGTCCCAGGGAATTTGCATTTATTCCAGAGCATTTTTTCGATGATGCCATGGACTTGCTTATTATAACTTCTCGAATTCCAAAAGCTTTGGAAGCATTTGCACTGGTACATTTCTGTTTGTTTCTTCATTTGTTTTCCTTTTGCTTGCACCAATGACCTACCTTTCCAGCCTTTGTTGACTTCTTTTTTCTCTTTGCCTTTACTAGGATGACTTCATGAATTTCATTATCATGTTTATGGCAAGTCCATCTTATATTAAAAATCCTTATCTGAGGGCAAAGATGGTTGAAGTTTTAAATTGCTGGATACCTCAAAGAAGGTGAGCAGTTTGCATTTATTTTCTCTCTGCAATCATATAATTGTAACTTGTTTGTAAATGGTACTATTTTTCTTATTTGTTTATTTTTTGGTTGCAGTGGGTTTTCGGCTACTGCCTCTCTTTTTGAAGGACATCAATTATCTCTTGACTACCTTGTCAGAAATCTCTTGAAGCTTTATGTAGATATTGGATTTTCTAGCTCGAATACACAGGTCAGATCTGCCACACAACTTGTATATATGCACATTTCCATATATACTTAGATAGCATGGAAAGAAGAGGATGGAACTGTTTCCAAGCTATAATGTCCTTTGTCCAGTAACTGATGGAGCTTCTAAACCTACGCTTAAGATAAATTGTCGAATTACCTAATTTTCAGTTACTTTGTGCAGTTTTTTGATAGATTTAACATTCGTCATAATATTGCGGAGCTTCTGGAGTATTTATGGGAAGTACCAAGCCATAAAAACGCATTGAGACAGGTTAACCTTCTTTGTGCTTTAAGAATAGTTGTCAACATATTTTCACATCTGCTTCTGACATTTTTTCCTTGTTCTTTTTGATGCGCTAGATTGCCAAAGAAGAGGAGAAAGGAGTATATTTGAATTTCCTGAATTTCCTTATAAATGATAGTATTTACCTTCTCGACGAGAGCTTGAACAAAATCCTTGAGCTGAAACAAATAGAGGCAGAGATGGCCAATGCTGCTGAATGGGAGCGTAGATCTGTTCAAGAGAGAGAAGAGAGAACACGTACATTTCACTCAAGTGAAAATGTGGGTTCATGTTTAGTTTCTATGAGCAAATTTCATGGTCTAACTTACACCCTATATTGCTATCATTAGCAGAAATAACATCAAGAATTTAAAGGGTTATGAGCAAATAACATCAAGAGTTTTAAGGGTTGCTCTAGCAAAATGATTTAACTGCCCTTGAAATTTTATACAGTAACTCAATTAAATACTTTTGCAGAAAGAGATCAGCAATTGTTGCTGGGGGTAAAATTGTGTATGCTCAACACATTTGACCTGTACAATTAGGTTTTATTATTTGCAAGTATCTCAAAATGTGTTGGGTTTGAGGTGTTATACTTGCATGTATTTACATGTATAACAAAATGGTTGGTGTTGGTTGATACTTTAAGAACCATCATAGATTTAGCATACGAAGAAAACTTTTGTGCGTGTTGCAGATAGCCCGATATGAGATGAAGTTGGCTAATGAAGATGTTAGTATGCTTTCATTCACAGCAGAACAAATTCCAGCTCCTTTTCTGTTGCCGGAAATGGTATATTTAGAATAATGTGATCACTCTTCCAGTTATATCTATGACATCTCTTATGTTTGGAACTTGTATTTGTCTCGTCTGTGGTTATTGTGATTATTATTAAGACTAGTCGAAATTAGTTATTGGGGGTTATACTTGCTGTTAACTGCACTGATTTAAGTACACTGAAATGATACCAAATGTTCCTTTTCTAAAATATTGTAAAGAGTTCATTTGCAATGGTTGGGCTTGAGGGTTACGGGGTTCATTATTGCGCACTGCTGAATTTAGGATAACAGGGTGATTGTTTTGACGACACAGTATTTATCATTATTTTCAGGTTGACAGGGTAGCAAGCATGCTAAACTACTTTCTCTTTCAACTAGCGGGTCCTCAGAGAAAGTCCTTGAATGTCAAAGATCCAGAGAAGTATGAATTTAGGCCTAAGCAGTTGCTGAAGCAGGTTTGTTTTTGGAACCTCTTCTCTTTGATATTTTATTGTTTATTCTCTCATGTTGTTATGTCTAACAAGTTGGTTTGGTTTGAAGATTGCTGAGATATATGTGCATATAGCTAGAGGTGACAAAGATGGTGTCTTTGCAGAAGCAATATCAAAAGATGGGAGGTCTTACAGTGAACAGGTTATCTTAATTTTTCATTAACTGCTTACGAGCAGTGGTGGATATCTTTTCTTTTTTGTTGTGAGTGGGTAGGGGATGTGCTACCTCTGATGGTGCAAAATGATTGTATACTTGTACCACCCCTCACAAATTGATTGGTCAGAAGCAAATAACTTGTGTTAATTTTGCATCTCATTGGATTGGGCTGTAGTATTTCTTTTTTCTCTCCTTTTTCCTCGTATGAGATACTGGCAATTGATGCATAAAGTTCAGAAATGAGGACTATCATTTTCTAATAAATAGTAATATAGTATTATCACTTAATATTATCTGGTTGAAATGGAAGAATCATATCAACCCCTACCCTTGACAAATGGAAAACTTTAGTACCCCACTCTGCCCAAAACGAATTCGATATAATTGTATAGGCTGCTGCTATAGTAATGATATTCTTTATGTTCTGTTTTCTCATTTGCCTGACGCGCTTTTCTTTTATTTGATGTGGTTCTCTTTAGACTTGGTTTAGGCATTTGCATAGTAACCATTGCAGGTTAGATGGTGCTGTCAATCAGGCCCGGCCTTGTATTTGTATATACCATTGCCAGCTGATACTGGGGTTATATCTTGCTTCATTTTTTTGTACTGTTGTCTACTTCTTTGCTCAGTGTGAAGCAATCTTTTTCAGTTATTTGCTACTGCTGCTAGTATACTGTGGAAGATTGGGGCTGATGCAAGAGTAGTAGAGGGGTTTGTTCAGTTAGGAGTCAAAGCGAAAGCTGCTGCTTCTCAAGCAATGGATACTGAGGCTGCCCTTGGCGAAATCCCTGACGAATTCCTTGACCCTATTCAGGTACTTAACCGACTTCTTATTTTCTTGTTTCTAAGTCGTAGTTTTGGATTGCTAACCATTTTTGTATGTACTAATGACATGCTTCTCAGTCATCACCTGCTACTTTAAAGAACATAATAAAATGCTTTTTCGTATGCAACCCTTTGCAGTGCACTTTGATGAAGGATCCTGTAATATTGCCATCTTCGAAGGTGTCAGTAGACCGAGCTGTGATTCAAAGACATCTTCTTAGTGACAACGTAAATATGTTTCTCTCTTTTTCTTCCTCTTGCCAAAGTTGGATCTAATTTGAGAAAATTCTAGTTTTGCACGGCAGATGCGCAAAAAGCTCCCATCCAGTGAACCTCACCAAAAGAAAAGAAAAGAAAATAAGATAAACCAAAACAACAAAACGAAAAAGAATAATTGAAATATAATCCTTAGAAGAAAAAAACTGCTATCTTGCATGCATTGGAAGACCTGGTGTATATTCACTTGGAGGTAATTAACACTATGATGCTTTCTACTAAATTTAATTGCAGACCGATCCATTCAACCGATCCCATCTTACTCAAGACATGCTAATACCAAACACTGAACTTAAGCTGCGGATTGAAGAGTTTCTGAGAACCCATAAGGTGCCAAGCATTTCAAGCGGTATTGATGATATGGTTGAATAGTTGATGTTATGCAAGTAGTGTTGGTGATGGTTGTGAAGAAGGCTGGGAATATTTTGTTGTTTGGAGAGGCTGCCATACATGCACTTGTCTTAATTGATTGATTCATAAAATTACACCTGCAGGTGTCTATGTTGGTAGGTGATTCATCTTCTTGTTTGTACTTCGTTGGGATTAGTTAGCATCCCATATTGATTTGTTACATATTCCAATTGTCTAATGCAAGGACGTCAACAAATGCCTTGGCCAATGATTGAAGCACAGAAATGTACTTCTATTTGCAAGTAGATGTTTCAGTACGGACACAGTAGATTGATGTGAAATGTACTTCTATTTGTTACATATTCCAATTGTCTAATGCAAGGACGTCAACAAATGCCTTGGCCAATGATTGATGCACAGAAATGTACTTCTATTTGCGTTGGAAAAAACAGCAATTAGTCAGAAAATAGATTATCTGTACCTATCTCGTGATATGTAATAAGATCAGGCATGACTACAAAATCACCTTGAACGCACCACGAGTCGTACATCTGGTGGTTCAAAGGTACAATATGCCTTAAATGTATGTTTGATATTTTAAACTTTAAATGTAGTTCCGATAAAAAGATTACAAATGATGATCTGACAACTATAATCTGCGAATTTGCTTGCAAGTACAATTCTCACTGATCCATAATTCTTATTACTAACCAGTATTGAAAACAATCCTGATTCATTAATCTATATAACCTAACCAACTCGAATCTGAATTGCCCTAAAACAATCAATTCTTAGACTCAAAGCGTAAGTTGACACAGACTTGAGACAACCCAATTATGAGACGACCTGAAACGAGCATGCCCTCCAGATGACCACCTCTAATCAATATTTTCACTTCTTGATCTCATAATAACTTCAAGTTCTATTATATCAGTGACCACGTTACTCGTAGAAAAAAGACTGGAAATTTGATTCCTTACCATATGAATATGAAACTCCATTCAGTCCAGTAAGTTAAAAAGAACATTAGCACAAAATTACAATGCAAAGAAATCAAGTTGAAACTAGTCGATAAAATGATTGTAAATTTGTAACAATCACATTTTTGCCATTTGTTTCTTTAGCTGAATTGTGCTGATGGCTTGATGCCAAAACTCGTGTCATTTGACTTTTGTTGCTTTCTTTGGGGAAGACTTTGGTTTCAAACAGGGAAAACCGACTCCCAATTTCACATCACAAAAGACCAAAGATCGAAATAATGCATGTTTTCACGTCACAAATGAGCAAGTTTAGTGGGGATCGCTTTACGCTTTGCATACTCATGTATAATGTTAGTCGTACTTTCTCTATGACGCAAATAAAACTCCGCAAGCAAAACCTGATTTTCTGCAGGCGTCAAATCACCATGACAACCCTGAAGAAAAGAAAAACAGCAGGTTAGATAGAAATAGTGAATGTAATAACCAAGAAAGGAGCAAAATCACCAACAATTTTAATTTGACAGATTGATACTCGATTTAAACATCCTTGTCTAAAGAAGCACTGGCAACCAATTCTATTTTCATTCTATCATCAGTGAAGACTTTCTTCCAAGTGTCCTAACAGAATTATAACAGGTGTCTGTAGCGCCAATAAATGGGACAATACCAAGCATAAAACTGAACTCATACTAAAAAAAGAAAAAAGAAAAAAAGGCAAGTTGATATTACTAGGCGGGAAATCCTGTCACAAACTGCATGATGCATCAGAATACCAGAGGCGACAGATACATTAAAAGAATCAATCATTCCTTTCATAGGAATGATGCAGTGAAGGTCTGACAACTGAAGCGCTTCATCACTGATACCCCTATAATTAATCATTAGATAAAAGAATTGTCAAGATCTTTGTAACTTATCACTAAATTGTTCAAAGGTTAATATACAACATTAACAGAACTTGCACGCACAGCAGTACTCACATGCCCTCGTTTCCAACAACAATAGCTGTGGGCTGAGACCAATCCAACTCATAGACAGAAATCTGAGCAATCAATTAAACCATTGTTTAGGTCAAAAAAATTAAACCATTGAATGAAATGAGCACAGAATTATGGTCACTCAAATATGTAATTAGTATTTGCTCAAACATCGTAAACCCTGTATTATATAAAGTACAATATATGATTTTGAAGTTCTTATGCTACTCCACAAATCAACAGTCTGGCACTTGCAGGAATCATTTAAGTTCAGATGCAGAACCACTTACAGAAAGACTAAGTGTGATGCAGTAGTACAAAGTTAGACTGAACAAACAGTTTTAGAGATAGTTTATGTGTATAGAGCCCTATTAAAATTGTATTTTCATATCTCCTAAAGAACATATATGCCATTTGAAATCTGTATGCATGTGGTTGCCAATGAAACTCTACAGAAAAGTAGAGTAGGAACTGGAAGCATACTGATTCAGGCCCCAAGTGAGTAGTTGCGATGCGGTAACCACGTTTTCTCAAAGCAGTGAAACACTTCGTAGGTGAATCCCAAAGTTCAATATCCAGCCATTTCTCAGAACCCATGCTGACATGTCGGTTATCTTTATACCTATAATTTTCAAACAAGCCAGTCATATCCATTACAGCTTGTAAGAGGGCTAACAAAATCTTCAGTACAAAAAGAAAGAAAGAGAGGCAGCTTTCACCTCAGAACTGGGAGCACCTTTTACGGCTGTCAGAAGAGATGACATGAACTGACTGTACCCCGAGAGCATCGGCAGATCGAAAAGCTGCTGACACATTGCCAAAATCTGTCAATCCCTCCACAACTAAACAGAGTGAGTAAGTACGGTTCGAGACAGCTCTCTGAATCCTCTCCTTCCTGGTCTCCATGATGTATGGATCAAGTAAATCTATCACTTCTTTACTTGAGACGTCCACATCACCTGTGAAGTTTTGAATCCTATCAGATGTGAAAGAGGTTTGTCGGCTCTAAAAAATTTCCAAGCTTCATACAAATTGTTGTATAGGAAACATTAAGATGGTCAAGGTACCAGTAAACTACTCTGTTAACATGTTTGCCTTCCCAGTGGAATTTCTCTTGACACCTTCTTTATGATTATTCATTCAATATGAGATTATTTAGGCTTTACAATGAATCACGAAATTAGCCATTGCCCATTCTTATATCCGCTTACTTGAGTTGATTGTCGTATTTATTGCAGCAACCAGCAAGTATGAGGAGCTATTAAGTACAATGGGACTTTTACCAACAACATGGCCTGAGCAATTTAAATTTTAAACTATTCCACTACCACTCTATCAATCCTCTTAACCTCAACCAGTAAACTAACTTCTTATTACCTGACCTAAACAAATCAAGGTAAGGAAACCAACGAGTAACACCAGATTCAGTCACTGCCTCCTCTTGTACAGGCTCACTGCGCCGCTGCATCTTCATCAGACGCTCAATTTGGTCTGGTTTTGACAGGATCCGCTCAACAGCGTCTTCTTGTGAATCTACGGATGATTCAATAGCGAGGTTTGTGGAGAAGGAAGCTCCCGTAGGCTTATGGCCATGGAGAGCTGAGCTGGATCTTTGGCGAAGAAAGGGGAAAGAGAGGGAAATAGGTGAGAAAGAAGGAATGTAGTGAAAAGGAGGTAAATGGGACTTCAGGGTTTTGTGGATTGCGAGGGAGGACGACGCTAGGGTTTTAGATGTACTCATTTGAAATGCAGAGAGAGGAGAGGGGAAGAGAGAGACTGAGAGAGCGCTGGATGGATAACAGAGAAAATTTGGTCTTTTTAGTGGGATTGTCTCAGGAGTCAGGATCAGGCGGAACCGTATCCTCTGCGCGTACTTTTTTTTTGCCGCACACCTTAATCTGGATCGTCCGATTAAAGATCAACGCTCGATCTCCATTGATAAGATTCAGGAGTGGACCGTTGATCTTCAATCTGACGGTCCATATCCTTCGAAGAAGTACCGGAAATATCATTTGTTCGTTCAGATCTCGTGGTTTTTTTTTTTGTGTTGCGGCTTTTGGAATATAAAAAATCGCCTCAGAAAACATTTCTCAAACGTGAGTGGGCCAGCGTTGGATTTGAGCTATTAGCCTATTAAATGCTTTCATCTCTTCAATTAACTTTATTTATAGAAAACAAAGTTCTCGGGACCCGGATCTGCTGTAGTGCAGTGCTACAGAAAATGAATGGTTTGGATCGATCGTCCGAGATGAAAATCAAAGGATATTTATACTTTGACACGAATCTTGATGCAATCAGTGAAAATCAGACGATCCAAGTGCCGCACTACACGGTCCCGCGCAGCACCAGATCCCATTCCAAGTTCTCGTGGCCCCATGAATAAAAAGATGCAGGACATCTTATCTCATTCATCCATTATTGTTATGCACGTATATCTCAAGGAACTTATACATTAAATCTAGGATGTTCATACATATATTATTAATAAAAAAATATTTAATGTAAACACTTGTAAATAATTTCGATTAAATTACAACCTGAAAAGAAAATAATTAAATCATATTGATTTTATGATTTTTAAAGAAAGTACGGTATTTATGAAAACAATATGATGGTTGATATTCAAGAATATTCTTAAAGAAACTTAATTGATAATTAAATGACAATGTTGGTTGAAAGTTCAAAGACATTATAATACTATTTACTTTTTTTTGGTTCATATACAAAATTCTTTATTGTTTATATATAAAGTGTTTTAGTAGCCTATAAGGCTATAAGAGGCATTATAATTTTAAACATTTTATATATGCATGAGTTTATTTGAAATTTTTAAAATTCAAAATGTTAATAAAATAAAAAATTAATAAATTTTAATAGTTCTGTTTTCATGATAAATAGAGCTAATTGATGTTATCATGAAAATAGAACTATTAAAGTTTTGATTTTTGACAACTTAGACACTATAATACTATTTAACTTTTGTAACATAATTTATGTATAAAAATATTACATATCACTTATATATTTCTAAAGTCTAAATTTATAAATAATTTTAAAAATTCTAAATATTAGTTACATATCAATTAACTAATGGTGCTTCCAAAAAAATGTCTGAACCTTTCCTGTTGTGGGGTCCACAGGAACTCACTTTGATTTTCTTTCCCAATGCTATTGCGCACGGAGAACAAGAAAATGTTGTTTCTGTATCCTATTGTGTGAGTGACTCGTTGAATTAGCTTGCTTGATCAGACGGTTTAAGGTGTAGCATATATGATATATGTATATGAAAAAGTTCTGAAGGAGCTCAACTACTTACACTTGGTCTACCATACGATATCGCGCCGTATAGCTAATTGATTTTTTTTTATCTGATTCTAAAAAATAATAATAACAACTCGGACTATGTTTCAACAAATATAACATGTATGACTTATTTGGTAAATACAGTTAGGACTGCAAATAAATAGAACTCGGACGAATTAGTTTGTGTTTGAGTTTGATTTAAAATTAATTTCGAACTATTTTGATTCGAAATAGAATAACATTCGAACGAACTGTGTGAAGTTTGAGTTTGATTTGATATTGATTTGAATTTAACTAGACGAATTACGATTTTTTCTTGTTGCCCGACCGTTAAGTAGTAAAAAAAAAATGACAAAGAAGATGAGTATTATCTAATAGAAGAGGACGAAGAGGATGATGTTGGCAATGGAAAGAATAAGAGTGAACCAATTAGAGAGTATCTGAATGATGATGCTGACATTAAAGATGAATGAACAACTTAATTTCATACTAATATAAACTTAGAGACCAAATTTTAGATTTTTTTAAATTTTTTTTACTATTTTATCGGACGGGTTGAAAATTGGATTTATCTAACGACTTATAGACATCCAATTTTCAACCCGTCCGATAAAATAGTAAAAAAATTCAAAAAAATATCAAATTTAGTCTCCAAGTCTATATTAATATGAGTACTGTTTTGAACGGTCCGAATCGGCCATATTCATTGATTTTGGTGGAAAATGGTGCATGAGGCTACAGAGAGGAGGCTACGAGAAGGAGGCCACAGATCCCCCCTCTACATATATATATAGAGTTGTGCTAAAATACTTTGTAAAGCACGAACATGCATATACTTTAGGCTCGTATCTCGAGATATAAAGTGCAAACAATCGATCAAGACCGTTGAAAATGTTCTCCATACTAATAAAAATTTGGAGACCAAATTTTACATTTTTTGGAATTTTTTTACTATTTTATCGGGTAGGTAGAAAATTCATTAATATAACGATTTACAGACCTTCAATTTAACCAACTTTGCATCCATCTGATAAAATAGTAAAAAAATTTAAAAAAATGTAAAATTTGGTCTCCAAAAAATTTGTTAGTATGAAGAATATTTTCAACGATCTTGATCGGTTGTTTGCACTTTATATCTCGAGATACGAGCCTAAAGTATATGCATAATAGTTCAAATAATATGCATAATAAGTTAATTAATTCCTTTTGTGACATCTTCTTCGTTAGTTATGCATGTTAACTATATTGTTATTCAGAATGAGTAATTATGCATGTTAATCAGTGTTATTTATTTCAAATCGTGTTTTTAAATATGTTATTGTTTATTTTAATTGTATTATTATGCATGTTAACTATATTATTATTTGAATTGAGTTGAAGTGATATGAGAAACTGAAGATAACAGTTCAAGAAAAATGAGAAGGGAAATCATGTCGAGCTGCACGTTTTTAGTCAAGTGTTTAGTAAATTAGATGCATAATAACAAAAATAATGTGTAAATTGAATGCAATTGAATTCATCTGTTAGTATCGATGATTCGATGGTGGTATCGATTATGATATGAAAATATTTTCCTTCTTCGAAACAGGGTAAAAAATGTTATTCTTTTTTAGTTTGGCATAAAAAGTTCTAGCTAATTTGGTGTCATGGCATGACCTACAGTGGCGGATGTAGTGTATCACAGGGGTAGGCATGTGCCTATCTCTGAATTCTAAAATTCTTCATACGCTCAATGATATTCAATATGATGCCTAACCCTGAATTGATATTGTGTCTACCCCTGCTTCAGACTCGAATATTTTCTGGCTCAAACTAAGATCGTTGATCCTCTCTTAACTTTCTTTGCAAATCGCTAATTTTGGCAAACTTAACGATTCTGGATGGATTGTCCCTCTCTTCTTTCCCTCTGACCCGAGTCACGAATCATTGTCAGCTCAAAGCCTTGAACTCTAACCCTAAGCGACTAGGCCCAAACTTGCGAGTCGTGATTGTGCGTGCCTCGTGGAATCTCCGTTGTTGGCGCTTGGTGAGTCCCTCAAACCCTCCCACACTCGACTTTCTCCCTCTCCCTCTACTTCGGCCTTCGTGCACCTCTTCAGCTTGAGTCATTTTTAGTTTAATCCAGCCGCAATTATTTAGGTGTAGTACTTCAATGCCAAAATAGATGCAAATTTCATAAATTTTCACATGATATGCAAATTTTTATTCTAATCTTTTTTTTCAATTATTACTGTATCATAACACTCGAATAATTGAAAAAAATATTAGAATGAAGGTACAATCCAACCACTCAAATAATTGATACGACTTTAATTCATTTATTGTTTGATTATTAGCTTATATTTTTATTTTGAACCTTGTCAGTCGATGGTTTACTATGTTAGTGTGAGAAATATGTTGAATTGAATGAAAATACACAACACTTTATCAAAAAAACATTAGAATATGTCGGCTCGATTTATCATCATCGATAGATTTAATTTTGTATGTGTTATTATATTATATTTATATTTTATTTTCTAACATTTAAATCATATTATTTAATTACAATGATATTCAATATTTTGACAATATTTTGATGAAATTTATATTCTTGTAAGTAATATCTATTTCTAATCATAATTCTAAATCCTGAATAATAATTCTAAATCCTTCATTGCTGGCCCATACAACACAGTGCATTTAAAATCTTAATGCCCGACATCTTCTCAAGTTCTCATTTGATTTCTCTTTTTTCGGCTAAAAATGCGAACAAGAAGGAATCAGGGGACGACAGCCCGATTATAATATTATGCACGGAAAACTTTCCACGACCACAGTTAGCAATTCTGTATTTATTTTTCTGTTTTGGTTTCGAGAACCTCCCAAACAAATCTCTATTTCAGAAAGTTATTAAAAAAAAAGAATATATTCAAGCGTAAAAATTTCACCTCCCCAAAAGTAGATCTTCCGTAGAATTTTAGAAACCGATCACTGGGAGCTGCTATGGAAATTTTCCCTTGAAGCACATTAGAGGGATAAAAAACAAACAAAATACTATAATCTACTTCAACAACAAAAATAATTTTTTTATTTTGCAATAGCAAAATGGGTCCTTTACATGTCTCTGGGATAGCCTCTACGACTATATTTACAACAAATGGAAATTTGTAAAAACTAATTTATCTATCATTACTCACTACCTTCTGGACTGAGGCGAGGAAGGTGGCTCAGGGGTAGATCTTGATGATCCTCCTGGCCTCTGCTCAGGGGGTACAATAACTTCATCACGCGGCATATTCTGCCTGAGAGAACCAAATTCGACTGCCTCAGCTGATCTGTTATATCCTGCAGCGCCTTGATTATATGAGTACATATGGGGAGCCAAATACGTGCTGTACCCCAGATTCCCAGATCTGTGGGTAGAGGCTGACGTGGTGCCTACTGGCGTATTTTCTGAAACTGTATACGAGGAGGCAGGAACAGGTTGCTCGTCTTGCCGGTATGAGTCATTTCTGTAAGTTTGCCATTGACCTTCAGATTGGTGCTCAGTAGGCGGTTGATGGTGGTGATGCCTATCAGCCCTAGAGCCAGACCTGCGAGTTGCAGCACGTTGCTTGGCAGTAATCCAACTTCCTTCTCTATCAGCATGTTCAGTTGTCCGGTCATTGTTGTGATTGTTCCATCTTTGGTTTCTTGTGCTTGGTTGCCGCTCTCTGTACAAAACCTGATGTTTGGGAACAAAAATGAACTCATAAAAATAATACGAGCCATTTTAAGAAACTAAAACAAAATCCAAGAGCCAAACTGCAAAGTGGTCAACAAACACATCATAAATTGTCATCTTACTAGCTCATATCACAGCTTGTAGGCCATACAAGACCCACAATACTGAGGGTATGTAACTGAAGAACTGTGCCACTTTGATTGACATTGCTTCCAAACATTTTTTTTTGTTATTTGACGTTTAGGACTTTAGGTCTTAGAAGTTAGAAGTATTAATTGGGCCAAAATATCAGATGAGATAGGTGGTGGTGTAGAGGGGATAGAGGGCAAAATTATGTAAGCTTCTTTGAATGCTACAATTGGGGACAGCAATTTCCAAGACTATAATATCATTGGACACAATCATAAAAAAAATGAACATTGTCCTTCAAGCCAAACTTACAGGGTTTGGCAGGTAGGTCCCAGTACCACCACGGGATCTCGGTGCTTCCTCCCCGAAACACTGTTGAACACCAGAAACTCGGTCTGGTCCTGACTGGAATGGCATTACAGGAATCAGCCTTGGTCCATAACCCATTACCTGAGTCATATTGACGTTTCCTGGAATTGGCCTTGTACCATCAGAAGCAAAATGGCCTTGCAATAACATCTGTGGCACCATGATTGGCGATGGCGCAATCCAAGGCACCTGATATGGAGCATTTTGGCAGTACCGCCCATAATTCAGATTTTCCAAATGGCTATTTATATCACTATTCAGGATGTCACACTTGTTTCTCTCCTCGGAATCAGTAACAGAAGCAGCAATTGAGGGTGTAGGACTTGGCCTAATATGGGCAGGTGACTCGACCATGTCAGAATAACCTGAATCACAATCTCTATCCACTTGACTTGCTGCTTCCTCTCTATCAGTCTGGCTAGAAGCTACGTCAGGACTATTAATCTCAGGAGGGTAATTCACTGGCAACATGTAGATTATAGGAGGCCCTGTTGGAAAAAAGGCCATGGGGACCCCACCAGGATTATCCATTACCCTCTGCCTTGGTGAACTGAGCAACACAGGTCCGCCAATTGGAAACACTGAATTCGGTCTGGGCCCGCCAGCAAGTACTGCAGGATCATAACTCATATGAGGAATCCTGTCAGGTCCACTCTCCTCCCCGGCTGATGTGGAAGCCCAATCAATATTTTCGCTGTCAGCTTCTGAAAACGACTCGTCAGATGTAATTTCAGGCTGCCAAACAGGCTTCTCTTTTCCGTAGGGAGAAGCCGGACCTGAAGAATTGGGTTTTCTCTCCCATCTGTCCTTTGGTGATCTAGAGGATCTTTCAGCCATTCTATTCCTTGAATTATCGTACAGAGGCCTGCCCCGTGATTGACTTTCTTGCCAAGAAGACTGCCTAGTGTTCGAAACCCTGGCCTCAGAGCTACTAACATCAGTCAATCTCCCCATATGATTTTGGTGTTCATTACTAACATCTTCTCCAAAAGATCCAACACCTTCCCGACCAACCCTAGACTGAGCAGGCGCGATAAACCGGGAGTTGATGCCATGTGTTATAGGAACAGGGTGAGAATCGCCTGAATTATCTCTGTTTTTAGTGTGCGGCCTTGTGACGGGGTTGTTCTCTCTCCAAATAGTGCCTTGCTCCGCACTAGGTTCCACAGTCTCTTCAGAGCTATCACGCGGCAACTCGATTTTTTCAATATGGTTGGATGTTACGGTGACATCTAGGTTTGGACAAACCGGCTCATCCAGATTTGACACAAAGGGAGACTGACTGTATGGGGCCAGTTGTGGAGAAACATACCCTGGATGAAACTGCAAGTTTGATGGCCAGGGAGTATTTATTAGGGACAAATTAGCCAGATGAGCTGGGAGAACTCCAGTCCAATTTCCCGGAGTTTGTGCTCCTGAAGCTAAGAGAGGAGGAAATGCCATATGTCGCGGAAATTGGAATTGCCCATTCAACCCTTGCATCCCCATCAGATTGACCATATCTTGCTCCTCCTGGCTCATCTCATGCCGTACCTCAGGTGTCTCAGCAACTGACAGAAGCTCTTCACTGATTGAAGTAAAGCTGTTATCATAACTGTTAGATATACTGTGTGTATCAGAGGCCCCTCCTAAACTCGGATGGGGCAAGTTGCAATTTAAAGACCTTGGAAAATAATCCAAGGAAGACTTTGTGCTGTGGACACCACTTATTTCAGAATCTAGGTTCACATTGCTTCTTCTGACTGAGCCATTTTCAGACTGTGTGGCCTTCCCGTTGTCTAAAGCTCGGCCACGACGTGTGCGGGGAAATGACTCGACAGAGGAATCCGTCAGTTCTGGGCTAGAACGAGTCCGCACAAACTGAAACCTAGCAAGCCCACTGTTGCTATTCAAAGCATACTGTGGTTTTGGGGTTTTCTGGTCTCCTGGTCTGTTGCCAGCACCAGTGCTGCTACTCGTATAATTCCCTTCAAACTGATCTCTCAACCCAGGTTGCGCAACATGTGTTTTCTGAATCTGAGCATGGGGGATTTTAGGATTGCTTGCCCTATGATTATGAAGGGTTTCAACTTCTTTCTTGTGATTCATCTGGGGTACACTGTGACCATGACTCTTCTTCTTATTATTGTAATCAGTGTTCCTATGTTGCCTAGAATCTTCGACAGAGACATTCTCAGGGGGTCGCAAACTTGGCAAAATTGGGACAGGGGCGTCAGGCCGGATACCATTGCCATGTCTTTCCCAAGTATTTCTGAAGAACTGGTTTAATTCAGAAACAAGATCTTCCTTTCGACACTCGAGCAGCGTAGCCAGTCTTTTTGCACCAAATGAAAATGCACTTCTTATCCTGAAGAAATTACCTGAAAGGCAAATGCCATATTGAGACCAAATACTACGCATATGCACACAAATAAAACCATTATTTATTATTAGCCAAACAAGTACCTTTACTGACACTTCGGCCAAGGTTGTTGTTGGTGCGTAAAGGATCAATGACATTGAAATGCTTTGATGCAAACGACTGCCCTGGGGTTTCCGGACCGCCAGGAAAGACAGCATATCTGAAAACACACCCATCAAGGAAGGGTTTGTTCAGCAACAAGTTGTCATCATCCCTTCGAGGAGGCTCCGCTACAAAAATACCAAATGCTGTTAAAAGGTGCATGGCTAAGCACCTCCAGTGCCAACTTTTGTTGGGTAATCTACCTTTGTAATTTAGACTCAATTTATTGGCCCCACCTAATAATACACTTTCATGCTTCATTTCAATTTCAGAAACCACTCAATGCTGGGAAAACCAATAGAGAGCCTAATCAGGCAGGACCCACAACAAGCTGAGTCATGCTAGTTGGCAACATGAACAAGTATCAGATAAGGTCTGACCCAATCCTTAATCTCGCTCACTAATAAAAGAAGTCAGTGTAAATGGAATTACCTATCATATGTGGAAGCGAGCTAATAGGAACTGGACCCCAGAGGCTAAGGCAATAGTTTTCCCAGTCATAGATACTGAAGAATTCTAAAAAACGATATAGTACCTATAATGAAGAACAAAGCATTATGCACATCACACCTTTCAAAACAGACAGCTATACAATCAATATCCCTTAAAAAATCTGACATATTTAACACAAACAAACTGGGTAATGGTATACCAAAGAAAGCATTCCAGCTACTGAGAAGGCAGTGATAACAACATGCATTTACAGCAACGGTCTGGAAGAAGATAAACCTTAAGTGTACCATGCCAAAATAGTAACAAAAATGGTACCATCGTACTGAGCTGCACTAATGAAGTTTAAACAGAGAAAAAGTTACCTCAAGAGGTCCGGTGAACTTGTTGTTAAAAATATGAAAAATGTACAGAACCAACGTCTCCAATGCATAAGTAGAGATGAGCCCATGATGAGCACCAAGAATGCGACTCTCATAGTAGCACCATGCCTTTATTAGTATGATACTACGCTTGAATAGATAATTATTATTTATCAAGCGATCGATCTACAAAAAACAACAAAAGATAGTCAGGCACTAAAATAAGAGAATAGGCTCTGGTCATTTATTTGAATATTAGTTACCTCTTCAAGGAAACATAGTGTACATAAGCCACCGACTTGATTAAAAGAGATGTCTACAACAATATTTTCTACAAGACATTTTATTAGCTTAACCTGCAAACAAAGACACAAATGAAATCAGCATCGAAAATTATAATATTCTTGGTAGGAGTAATTTCAGGTATGCCTCAGATAGAAATCAATTCCATGTACCCAACACACCCCTCCAGAGCATGAATATAAGTACCACCTTTCATTCAATAGTAAATATCATGTTCTTCTCCTCTCTGATCTCTTTTCAAATGCCCATATAACCTCTTCTCTCTCTTATTTGGACATAAGAAGAGAGGATGATGGGTTTTTGGGCTCTAATGAAATCACTGAAAACAAATACATACACATTTGTTATTTCCCATGTGTTTAGTGTTATACCTAACATTTCATTTTTGCAGCAGCAATAATAATTCAGCATTTTGCAGAATTATGGGTAAAACTGAACCTACTTATTACAAATACAAGAGGCATTCAAGAAATGAATCTGTTAACAGAAACTCAGCACTCTTGAGTATCTTCATACCTCGGCCTGAATGTACTGGACCTCCTTTACACAAAACTCGGCATTCTTGTTCTTCTCTTCACATTCTAGTGCATATCGCACTTTGTTGGCCCATATTTCTTTCATGTCATTCTCATTACTTAACACAGTTAGATCAATGTCTCCATCAGGCAAGTAAGTCTTCAAAGGCACTGATCCAAATGTGCAAACCTATAACCACAATAGAAGTATAGAACTGATATTCAGTAAGAAAGGGCTTCAAATTAATTTACTATGGGAAATATACAATGTTTAATCTAATTAAACATAAAATGGGAGAATGGGCCAAAGGGGCACAATCACCTTGCAAGGAATGCAGCTTGTGATGAGACGCCTCACGTAGCTTGTAACAGCACTCCGCCTCTCGTCAGACAATGGATTGGGCTGTATCCTGGCAATCAACTGAGAAGCTCTCCTCTCAGCAAGAGCCAGTCTATCTGGGTCCAACACACGTGTCACATTGGTTGCATCACTGGCCAAAAGGCCATTAAAATATCCGCTGCTCATGCCGTGCACAACAGTTGCTCACTAACAAGGCTCTTATCTACTGCTCTTGATTGCAGAGATTATATTTGTAAAGACAGGGATAGTGTGTTTTGCTTCTTACTTCTTAGAAACTCAAATTGACAGATACCAAATCCTAATCACTAATCAGATCTTAAACAATCGGATATGTGCACACACAAAAAAGCAATCGGATAGGTGACAAAGAATGAAAACCTAGGGTAGTACCAAAAGAAAGAACGAAAACCCTAGGACAAATGGCGCGGCGGTCAGCTCGGGATGTCCGGGAAACGACCGTTAGAACCAGGCTGCATATTCAGATCATCTCCAAATCGAATTTGATAGAAGAGTCGTGAAAGGGTGAAGAGCAAGGCAAGAATAGATTGAGGGAATGGAAATGCGCATCAGAGAGAGAAAGAGAAGGGAGAGAGAGAGAGAAATTACATTCGAGGCTCGAGGTCGCGAGGCTGTGGTGACGTTTCGAAGCAACCCTAACTGGGTACTGCCGTACTGGGATGGTAATTTCAGTTCGGCCTTGTGAATAAAAATATTTCCAAGTAATAATAATACAATAATATCTCCAGTCCCGACAGTCGACAACTGTGAGAGAGGAGGGCTGCAAGGCCCAGATACTCGTTTGGGCTGCAATAGTAGGCCTAAAACCATACACACCAGATGATTGTGTATTGTGTTATTTTAAAACTTTTTTTTTTTTAGAAAAAAATGGAGTCTTTTGCTTTAATTTTAAAATTTAAATTTAAACAGTAAGATTTTAATTAATCTTTTATTACTATTGTAATCATGTCTTCCCTCCGTATCATCGGAACGATATTCTCGAGGTAGGAAAATTAATACTCAGAGTGTACGTGTCTGTTGATCTGAATTGTCGAATTAAGATTAACGATCTTGATTTAATAATACAAGGGATTTATGAATCATATCAGTAACGGTCGAGCGTTAATTTTTAATCTGACGATTCACATTGTAATACGTAGAGTACGGAACGGATGCGATGCACAGAGAGTACCGATCCTCATATCATCATAGTAACAACTTTTCAAACATCAAAATATATTTCACATCTCGTTTCTTCCTTATACAGTTTCTTGGTTCGTCTCCAAATTTCGTATTTAAAGAAAGCAGATGAGGTACTTCCAAAATACAAGAGCACATGCACAAATCTTTCCTGCTGAGTAAAGAATATGAAATATTCTTTATGAGTACAACGAGAATTCAATTTAAAAAATTGTAATAAATGAAGAATTTATAAATGGCAAAGGTTTGGGCAAACCTTGGTTGTCTATGTAAAAGTGGATTTCCATTATGTTTTCTTTGGCTCTTGTAGACTCGAGGAAGACAATTTTTTGAAGTAATCATGGTAGAGGTTATGCTCACGGGAGGCAACAATCTGAGTAATCGCTCTGCACGCTATGTATAACTCTTAGGCCTAATTGAATACGCGAGTTTGTCTAATAATTTGGTGATAGCTAATTTGAATAGCTTCAATAAAATTATGGATTCACTTCTTTATGAGTACAAAAATTCATATTTTCTTCGATTATGGCGGCATGAAATTATTAATTATGGTCTCTAATCGAGTCCCAATTTCGACATGTATTATTTCCAAGCCGGGCTCGAAAGGTTTTAGTCTCAAGCTGATTCTCATTTGGATCTCTTTAGCACGATTCTCGTCAATTTACTTATAGTTCTCTCATTTGAAAGTAACATCAAGTTCAAAATATTCATTTTGCAATTGTACAAATGTAGCATACATTTCTTCAACATTCTCACCATCCTCAATTTGAATATTTTCAAATTTGATGTCTAAATCCATATGTTTGATATGCTTGATTTGATTATTCTCTTCATAGTGCATTATGAAGACATCTCACATATCCTTAGCAATGATAGAATTGCCAAAGAATATGACAATACTTTCATAAATAGAGTTCAAGACGGTGTTAATCGCATTATCACTCTTAAATTTTGTTTGTTTAATATCATTAGTAAGAGTTACATAATCACACTCATATTTGAGAAATCAATCCTTATCAACTACTTCCTCAATTCTAGAAGGTTCAAATAGTTCACCATGCACATTTTCTAAAATAAAAAATTCTAGCAATTCAGATCAAATATAGTGTTTTTTTACAAATTTCAGTGGTGTCATATTTTAACAAGAAAACCAAGAATCGTATCTTATAAGTATCTTATAAGGTAACATGGCACTAATTCCACTTGTTGGAAAATAATAATCTAAGGCTAGTATAATAATACAGAAGCTCAAGATTACATGAAATACCATACAGACAAGTAATTTGGTCACAATTCAATGTTAGCAAATTTAACTAAGGGCTTGTTCATTTCACGTTAAAACACCCTCAGAAATTTTTTTTGCCGAAAACTAAAAATGCGTCCGTTCGTTTCGAACGAAACTAGAAATCGACGATTATTTCTTTCCGAATTTCTCTCAAAACGCTCAAATTTGTTTTCCAATTTATTTTGGTGGAACTCTTGTTGAAATGCTTATTTGAGTAATGAATTTCTTGTTTGATTCTATGATTTGCTTTTTATTTTAATTGTTGCAATCTCATGAATTGTTATCTTAGAGTTTAGAATTAAATCTTGATCGTAGAAAGTAAAGCGATCAATTGATTAAATACCGAGATGTGCCGCTAATTGATTGTGGATTTTATCTTTATGACTTGCTTGTTATTTGAATTGATTGAATTTAAGATTTAATATTTGCAATAGAAATATTAGATGTTAGATCTAGACCATTGGAAGTAGGGTAACCAACGAACTAAAGATTGAGATGTGACATTTGTTGATTATGAATTTTACTTAAGTATTCTAATGAATTGTGCTAAGTATCGAAATGTGAAATATGATAACTTAGAATAATTATGACGGTATGAACTTAATGGATCTTGACTAGTTTAACCAAGTACGGAAAGGTAAAGTCATAACTAGTGCAAACACGGTATCTAAACAAAAATATCACTTGGTATCAAAATCTAAAAATCGTACTCTCATAATACCAAGAAATTGATTACCAAACAAGTATCAACAATTGTGAATAGTACATCTTAACAAGTCCTAATCGATTTGCTAATTGAGTAAGAATTCACAACAACCTCAATTTTAGTTTAAAACAACGAACAAACCCAAATCTGAAATCTTTCTTTTCGCTTAAATTAAATTTGCTTAAATCTAAAAGTTTAAGTCTGACTTGTTCCTGTAAATTCGACTCCTAAGTACTACAATAAACGATTGTATACTTGCAACCTCTATCTAGCAACTAGGATTAGTAAAACTTCACGTCAAAATGTGATAAATTGAGCGTTTTGTACAATCAAATTACAAGAGTTCTTCTTGAAACAATCTATTAGTCTCCCTCAATGCTCAGTGAATTACAACTAAAGTTTTCAAAGCCACCTTTATTAGTAAAAAAAGAAAAATTGGGATGCATGAGATGTAATCAAGACAAATCAGTGATTTTTGTTATCTCAACAAAGTAAATAAAATAAATAGTGCTTTTATGATCAATTAAATAAGTTTCTTAAATTAGATTGAAACATGGAAATACAATAAGACATACACTACAATTTGCCAATCAATTTAAATGATATTCAAGGAACATCGCCAGAATAATACATATTAGCTGGAAATGAACTACAATAATATATGAAATTTAATCAATAGAAAACATGTCCAAATTGCCTCACCGATTATATCTCTCAATAGAAAATATGCCCAAATTACCTCACAAAAATGCATGTTTATCATGTTTGATTCTTGGTTTGTGCACCACTCCTTAACTTGTTTTTAACCAGATGAGAAGAAAGAACTATAATCATGCTACATTCTATTTTGGTAAAAAGCTATTGATTGAGAATAAATTTTACCTTGAAATCATCACTACCAGTCTACCAGATACAAGCATAGAAGGCTTAGTGCAGGAATCAACACTCCATGCTCTCTTCTCATGCTCTTCACATTCCATGCACACTAAAAACATGAAAGGAAACAACCTTCAACACGATGTTCCTTTTTTAGAGAATAACATCATTACATATTTCAAAAAAGACCCAGATCGGGTCTAAGTTTCATCACTACACAAATAGAAATAACAAATTATGAAATATAGAAGAGGAAAATTCAAATATCCTACATCAAACCCAAAATAATCAAAAAAAGATATTGATTGCAAAAATTAGAGAAATCTAAAATAAGGTAGTTCTTAATCTAATTTCAGTTGCCTTTATTCGGTAGCACTGAAGCTCAAGTATTGAATGAACCACCTCTTATTCTTGTTGTTTTGCTAGCTCTTGCCTTGTACCTATACAAATTAAGGGATAAGATAATCAGAACTACATCAGAAAACAAAGAAAAAACATTGATAGGATCAGTACACTGCTGGATGATATAGTACTGATTTGGTCCACTACCAGTATAAATATACTGCGATGGACATAAGGTCAATATAGATCCTTTTTTAAAGCTCATATAGTTTCCATCATTCAAAGCAAGAACTATGTATGTATGCATGCAGAAGCTAATATAAAAGAAACAAAAGGAATATAGGAAGCCATAATTCATCCTAAGCTAGAAAAATAACTCGCTTTTCTACAAATGTGAGTTGCATACCTGCATCAATGAGGATTTGTGACAGAGACTTGCAGCTTGACAATTAATGTACCTCATGAAAATATTGGCATATGAACTCATGCCAGTCAAGATCATAAGAACATGCGTCCGAAACTCATGTGCTAAATACTCTAGGAGTAGTCAGAGCAATGCGAGGTGTAATGATACACTCAATGATAGATCATTAGCCGGAAATACTGCATTAAGACAATCTTTTAAAACTTCTATAATTTTCTGGGTAATATTATACAAGAGATCTTCAGTAGGAAAATTGAGCGTTAGCAGCCCCATTGATAATATCATCGAGTCGTCTGCTAATGGTTGTTGTGACAATGGCTGGTACATACAATATCTGACCTAACTTTTCAAGAAGAAAAAAGGTAAAACAGCTCAGAATCTAACGTCTTCATTGTAATTAATTTGAATAATAAATATAGTAAAATTCAAGTTTAAGAATTGACTTATATCTTTACAACAATACTGCATCTCTTATCAAGCACCTGAATGATTAAAATTTATGTAAACAGAAACTAACAATGCACCTTGAAATTTAGACCCATCTGAAATTCTTACAAAAGCAAAAATATAACTAGGTGAATTAAATTTTCCATATGAACTTGACTAAATTTTAGTTTTATATTTGAGTGAGTAAACACAAATGTATTACCTGGGTGAAATCGAATTAACATATCCTATGAATTTATGCTCAATATATCTCAGCCAAATCAGTTTCTAATTGGGCTTATAATGCAATAGTTAATTAATTAATTAAGTACTGAATGAAATTATATTCATTGAAAGGAGAAGAATAAAAAATGGAGTTGAATGAGAAATAGGTGTTAGTTGCCTGATTATTCTGAGATTGTCAATTATATAGCTGCTGTTGGAAGGGAGCTGCTCCACTCGCCTCAAATTCGCTTCAACCACGCGTTGTTTCTCCTCCATATTCTCTTTGGCTTGAGTCCCACGGCCAACCGCCATCTTCTCCATAGGTGTAGAGAGAGGAAGAGGCGATAGAAGGATCGACGGTTGAAGGTGAGAAAGGGATGCAATCTTGAGAAGCCTCGATGAGCAATGGAATGGGATCCAGTATACCAGTGCCGCGCAGAAAAGTCTTGATCGTGATTCGAATGGTTAGATTCGTATTGTACTTTTTTGAGATTCGTGCTCACAAATTTCAACTCATTTATAATTAGTCTGAACTGGTTGTCCACTGCACGGCACAAAATCAGATCCAGTCTTACCTTTAGTTACTACTACTACCTTAACACTCGGAGACGCATTGCACATACTGATAATTTCATTTTATTCAAATTTAAGATTATATTTTTAAACAATAATATATTAGTTAAAAAATGTCCTCAGAAATAGCTTGCTTAGTCTGATGCAATGGAAACTTTATGTGCTGATTCTTCGCACGGACTATTTATTTACTATCTCTAGCATACATTCAATTTTTTGTTGTTGTTTTAAGTAATTTTTTTTTTGATAATTTCCAAAACAAGTTAACTTCCAATTTAACAATTTCTTTTTTTTAAGTTGTGCGCAGATCCGAGAATGAGATCTTCTAACGCGCAGCAAAAATATTGTGCGTGTTGCGCAGCAAATCTCAACATTTGATTTGTATCGAGATTCGTGCAAGCAAAACTTTATAATATCAGACCTCCTGAATCAAATCTGAGTCGTCCACGCAGAAAATCTGAGCCGTCTGTAGCTGTTGCGCGGCAGAAGAACAGCTTCCGCAGATCCGTGAGCTCAAAATTGCAAGAACTGGCTATACTAGACTTCCGAGTTCTATCATAATTGTTCTAATAAATTTGTGATTAAAGACTACGTCAAATAAAACAAATGCTTGTAAATTCTGTTTAACTGTCTAGAAAATGACTGAATTTTAGAGTTATATAATAGTTACAACGGTTATGAACTAACGATTGTAACAGTTGTGTATCAGTCACAATAATTGTGAACAATGAATTGTAAATGATCTAGTAATCTAATGGTAGCTAACTAAAATGACTTTAGTGAAATAATGAGTTCAATATTCTGTAAGCACAAAGTGAAAATTTTATTAAGAGACATTTAGTAATAGATGCCGGAGTTTCGAAAACTCCTATATGTATAAAAGAAATAATAAACTGATGTGCAAATGGTCTAGCATTGTAGTTGTAGCTAACTATGATAAGTTTCAAGAGATCATGAGTTCGAGCTTTTGTGAGCACATGATTTCGTAAAAAACATTTGATAAGTAATAAATGTCGAAATAATAACAAGTTATATAAAAATAAATAAATAATGAACTAATAGTTTGACAAATGTCGAAATAGTAACAAGTAACAACAATCCTGATTTATCTCTATTTCTCTTTGTTCGTTTAAAAAGGAGGTTTGTGTGTTTTCCACAACTTTTGCCCTCCCAATCATTTTACTTTTTTTTGTCTCTAAATCATTATTAATCTTCTTATGACATCGAAGTTTTTCATAACAAAAGTTTAAACAATTTAGCTTCAAATGCACCATATCAAGTTTGTGCGGCGTGTGAAACATTGAGTACTATTGTAAAAGCTATTGTTGAAAGAGATTAAGAGATACATTTGAGTTGCTCTTTTGCTAAACTTTGTTTGTCAAAGTAACATTACTTAATTATCCTCTACCACTTTATTTTGGGAGACGAAAAAACAATATTTCAAAAAACCTTATATCACAAATGGATTGAAATGCACACTCGCACCCACTCCATCAGCAAGCCGGTGTAATCTGGACAGTCAAAAGCGTTCATTGAAGTAAGATATGAAATACAGAAAGAAAATAATACACTGATGAACCACCCAATTATTATTTTTCAAATCAATTTCCAAATTATACAATTGTAATATATGGAACCCAAATGACACACACAATCAGAAGAGAATGGCTCCAGGTCCCAATGCTGGGCGATGAAGAGCTTCTGCTATTACGAGGAGCTTCTGCTATTACGAGGAGCTTCTGCTGATATGGCAAGTCGAATGGGTTAGGATTCGACTGGGTTCGACTGGGTTAGGATATCTTAATTGAATGTCTGGATCCAGGGGTATTTCTAGCAATTCAATAAAAGATTAATTTTTTAATTCGTCAGAAATTTAAAAAATGTGATAAGTGGCAAAAATAAAAGCTTATTGAGTTTTAAGGTGGTATTTTAGCAAAAAGAGTTTTTTTGGTTGGCAAAAACACAAATTCTTTGTTTTTTGGTGGCAAAAACATAATTTCCCCATAAAAAATGTAATAAGCAAACTCAAGCACTATGTTCTTCATCAGACATCATCGAATGAAGTCGATCAATAACAATGACAACACCTCTCTATACAAGCGTTTCATTTAGTTATTTTTTCTAACTAGGGGTGCAAACGAGTCGAACACGAACGAGCTGAGTCAAGTTCAAAATCGGCTCGTTACTTAACGAACGAGCTGATAACGAGCTGGTAACGAACGAGTCCATAACGAGTTTTTGACGAGTCAAACACGGGCGAGCCACAAGCTACGAATATTTTTGACACCCCCTAGATTATATATTAATTAATATTGTGCAATTTGTACTTCAACTATTGCAGTTAGATATTAATATCCACTACTACAGAAACTGACTATAATAGCAGCCTTATAAGGTCTATTATAGCGGACTAAGGGTCGGTATGATAGAAGGGAGCTGCTAAAGGGTCAGGAGGCCGCTATAATAGACAAGTCTATTATAGCGGACTTTCAGCTAACACCGCTATAATAGAAGTCTATTATAGTGGACTTTATGGGAAAGCCGCTATAATAGGTTGGTCTATTTTAGCGAGTGGGTATAAAAGGCCGCTATAAATTGAAATAACAATTTCTGCCATCTTTTTTCATTAAATGCGAAATTAATAGATACCCTATTATAGCTGGCCTTTGATGGTATCCGCTATAATAGATCTATTATAGCGGTGTTGGTGTATGGCCGCTATTAAAAGGGGTTATAATAGCCTCTTTCTGTAGTAGTGATCTATCAATTAACTTCATATAACATGTGTGATTCGTTAACGAGCCGAGCTGGACAGAGTTCAAGATCGACTCGTTAACTTAACGAGCTAACCAGCTTGTATCGTTAACAGTTAATTCGAGCTGGTAACGAACGAGTTTTTGACTAATCGAATACGAACGAGCCGCGAGCTACGAATATTTCTTGCACCCCTATCATAACCAATATTTAATTTGGCAAAAAAATATCATCAACTTGCTAATAATATATTTATGAGCCAAATTATTTGAATGCCACCATGAGAAGCTGGATCCAAATTTTTTAATTGCTTCCTGCCAACTGTACTGTCGTGTGCACACGCTTTTCGATCGTTGTACCTCTCGGTCGAGACTTCCTTGTGCTGAGATGATATGCCTAAAATATTGACATAAAAAAAATTACCTACAATATATTTTTTATTGCTATTAATATTTGTATGTTAGGCTCAGAATATCTATTGTGTATTATGTCAATTCGGTGGCAACACAAACCAGATCTTCTACAGCGCAGCTCAAATACTGTGCGCGTTGCACGGTAAATCTCAGTTTTTATTTGCATTGAGATTCGTGCAAGTTAAATTTAATAATATCACTCTTCTTGAATCAAATCTGAGCCGTCTGTAACTTACAGCACAAGAAATCTTGAACGTCCGTTACTGCTACGCGACAGAGAATCCGCTTCCGTGGCAACACGAGCCTAAATCGAGTGAGCCATTTACAAAACATTTTTTTCTGAGTCGGCTCATAAACAATGTGAATCTAAATCAAATGATACGAATTTTCTATGAGTCGATTTCGAATAAGGTATTGAGTTATAAGCTTTGAAGCTTTTCTTACAATTTCAGTAATTAAATAATTTATGTATAGTGAGAAGGTCTAAAAATTTCATTGTGTTGAATAGATTTGAATTGTGAAGGATATTGTTCTCAGGAAAAAGCTACGGTATTTCGTGTTTTGCTTCTGAGATGTTTTAAAAAGGAGAGCCTCACTAAAGTTAAAACTTTGATCTAATGCGTCAGTGACGACGAAAGAACTGAATGAACAAAACACAAAACAACATCCTTGTTCTTAATAGAAAGCTTACGCTACATTACGCTTTTGCCTTTCTTTAATTACAGCCCTACCACATGCCTTCGTGCACCTATTATTGACTAAAATTAAGATTTAAATTAAAGAATAAACTTTTTTTATACAGCCTGTGTATATCTCTTATCTGTCTGTAATTGAAAGTACCTGCAAGTTGTGTCTATTTATGCCAGCATCCATGCTCTATTTATAAAATTTCTATTTTCCTAACGATGTGTGTTTAAGGTCCAAAACAAAAACACACAATGACATAAAATATTGCAAGGAAAATGTTCTGTGTTGAAATGCAACATTGACTCAAGTTCAAATTGTGGCTCAAATTAAATTAGTAATATAAAATTTCTAAAGAAGACTACTATGTTTAAGAAATCAAAGTTTCTGAAGTTATTTTAAAATATATGTAGATATCTTTATGAAAAATATCTAAGTTCTAGAAATCTTCATTGAGTAGTATAAATAGAGATGTCATATATCTCATCAAGTATCAAGCAAAACAAGCAAATACAATCCACTTGCAAGAGAGAGCTTGTAAGAGATAACTTGTAGTAATTAGGAGGTTAGAAAATATTAAGAAGCTAGGGTATAGTATTTTGGAGGTACAAAATATTTGAGTAGTAGAGGTAGTAAGAATAATTTTGAGAGATTAATAAAATAAATTTGTATAATTTAGTGCATTCATACTCAATAAACTGGTATCAGAGCCGATGTTGTCTGGATCAAGCATAAAGCTGAAATTCTGTCGAAATTCTACTAATCCGAATAGAGGTGTCGGCAAGTTGCTAAAGAATTTGCCGACTATCGACAATTCGAGACTGTGAAGTGCAGAAGAATAAAATCCAAGAGAAGTCTTATTAGACGCGAAGTCATGGATTTGTCAGGTACGATTGATAGACTTAAAAAATAAATAATTCCAATTACATATATTGGAAGGCATGCATGGAGTCTACCTACAAGGTCAGGATCTATTAGAGGTTGTTGCCGGATCTGAGACAACTTCGCCGGAGGTTGCCAAAGAAGCAACTATGACATAATCGACCGATGACCCCAAAGCCAAAGAGAAGAAGGCTATGTCCGTAGAGCAACACGCCTATACTCTACAAAAGTGGCGAATAAAGGTCGGTAAGACAGTGTATATACTACGAACAGCCGCTGAAGACGAGCTGCTCGAGTACATCAGAGAAGCCGCCACACCGAAGATTGCTTGAGACACCTTTGCAACGCTATCCTTGAAGAAAAAATGATGTGCGCCTCTAGTTACTGGAGAAGGAGCTCGTGACAATCTCACAAGAGAGCATGACGATCTGTCAATAATTCATGAAGGTGAAATCACTATGCAGTGAGATTGCCCAGATAGAACCCGAAGAGAAGATCAGCGAGCAACGTATGAGCAAGATCATCGTCAACGGGCTGAAACCTGAATATAGCAGATTCATGGCAACCATCCAAGGTAGGCCAGCACAACCAATACTTCTAGAGTTGGATAATATGCTCACGAACCAGGAGACTTTAGCAAAGCAGATGGCCGGAGTCTCACTAAAGCATGAAAAAAGGCATTGTTCAGCAGTCAAAAGAAGGGTCGACCTAATCGAAAGTCGAGAGGTAAATCCAGAGGAAGATCTTGTTGGCAACAAAAGGCTAACTCTTCAGGGAGAGCTTGCAGCCAAAGAACCAATGAACGTTAGCCCAAGGAGAAAATAGACAAGTGCTACAACTATGGCAAGAAGGAACACCACGCGCCATACTGCTGGTCCAAGAAAATGGCCAAGGCAATGTGGTGACATCGAGAAATTGCCACGATGAGAAAAGACTAGAAGATGACAACAGTGAAGATGACTGAGATGCTGAAGCTGCATGCACTGTCGCAATTACTGAAGCACATAAGGAGAAAGAAGAGAAGTAAGAGGTCACCATGAATGCAGTGAGTAAATAGAGAAATTCAACTATGAGAGTGACTGGATCATTAACTCTGATTGCTCAAATCATATGACTGGCGACATCAAGAAGCTTGATTATTTAAAGAAGTACAAAGGACATCAAGTGATTGTGACAGCGAACAACTCTAAGTTACCAATCACCTATTGTCAGTATCACAACTAACAACACAAGATAACTACGTAGTGTTCGGGCCACATGAAGTCAAGGTGTACTGTAACCTAAAGGCAACAGACACACCCGTGATGGAAGGCTAAAGGTGGAATCAATTTATGTGATGTTGGCAGAGTCAGCCTATATCGACAAGACCCGAAGAAACGAGACACCTGATCTTTGACACGCACGATTGGGGCACATGAGCTTTCACAAGCTCAAGATGATAGCCTAGAAGTCAATGGTGAAAGGTATATCGAAAGTGGAAGTACAGACCGACATAATTTGCGTCGGATGCCAATTCGGTAAGGCTCGTCAACTTCCATTTGAGCAATCTAAATTTCGAGGCAAGGAGCCATTAGAGGTATATCCAAAGAATGATGATGTTAAGCAAATCGAAAACCTCTTGAGTCTTGCAAAATTGATGATCAAGCACAAAATATGACACTCAATCAAAGGCCAAGACTACAAGCACTCAAGAATTGGAGGCCCCTAGCTGAGCTAATACAATAGTCTTTGACCTTTCTGAATTCCATGATGAGTCTAGTGATGATGAGTCTTGTGACTTGGATGAAAGATAAGAATCTTTTAATGTAACCAAACTTAAAAAATTACTTGTGGAGTCCGAAAAGTCTTTAGATGTTAAGAATGCCATGATTGATGATCTTAAATAAAAAATTAAAATGCTACAATATAGATTTAATGACATTGAGACCAAAGTCAATTTTAATAAAGAAAAGGTATTAAGAGAAGCAAATCCTTGGACTTCTAAATTTGTTAAGTTTGTTAGATCATCAAATCATGATACTAAAATTGACTATAGGTCTGCAAGATGTATGTTGGTTAAGGTCCACATGATAAGACCGGTCTTGGATTTGTAAAAGAACAACCTTCTAGAATTGAAAAGCACTCTAAGATAAATGACAAACATGTTCAAGCTAAGAATCATGCTTACAAGTATGATAAAATATACAATAAGAAGACCAAGTTTATCAAACCTAATTCTAGAAAGGTGGTACACAAACCTAGAGTTATAAATGATTATAGGATTACCAACCAACATAAAGCTCAACCACCAAAGCTTTATGTTAAGGATATGTATGGTAGATTTCATGAGCTACACAAGAGCAAGAAACTTGGCAATAATTTTCAAAGAAAAAGGTTTGTAGATGCTTTTCAACCAAGACATAACGCTAGAAATGAATGAATAATAATAAGAATTTTAGTAGCAATTTTTAAAGTAAGAGATTCAATATGAATAATCAATCAATATCTCATCCAAGAAACATAAGAAACTTTCATGATAAATATAGAGTAGTGATGAGTTATTGAAAACCAATTAACAATAACAACAATGATCATAGCAACATTAACTCTAAGATAACCTTTTGCTCGTTTTGTTTGAGGTTTGGACATCATGAACATTTTTGTCGTTTTAGGAAAGGAAAATTTGTGGAATCACTTGCACTTCCTAGCACAAGTGATACCAAATCTATTTTCTAGAAGAGTCACTAGACTCTCCCAATTCGATTCTAATTTTGTATATTAGTTTGAGGGGGAGTCATGTAGCAAAATGTGTAATTCAATGTTTCGTTTTGATTGAAGTGTATGTTCTGTGAACTTTAATTGATCTTTTTATCCAAGCGAATCTGAGTGTTTGCATAAGCATGAACATCATATGACAGCTGAACTGAGCCTAATAAATATTAAAGACCAAATAGGGAGCATAGCAACAAATTAAAATTGAATAAATAGCAAAAATTGTACCTATCGTTAACAGAGGCGTTGCAACGGGTCAGGAACCCATTATAACGGTTGGGAACTCGTTATAATGACTGGGAACCCGTTATAATGGGTTAGCAAACCAAAACTAGCCATTAGAAGGGTTTAAATGCTCGAAGCGTTACATCAGAGGAGAGAGAGGTGTTATAACGACTGGGAACTAGTTATAACACGTCGGCAATCCGTTGTAATTTATCTCTTTCATGAAGAAGTACGAGCAGGGGTGAGAAGTTTTAAAAAAAGTAATAGTAATAAAGCCGACTTATTTGCCTTAAGTGGTGAGCCAATTGCCATAAGTTAGGATGAACCTATCAAAGTGCTAAACCCATACTTCTACTTCGTTGGTCAAAACTGTGGATTGAGGCCTTTTCCGACTAAGAAAGTAGGGGTCCGCATCGCCCGAACCAAACCATGAGAACTGCTTTCAACATTTCATTTCGTTTTGGGTGCCCGGCCAATGTCGAAATAGGAAAATGGTTCGAGCTTTCCCAGATGCGGATACTTATGTTCTCGCTTTCATTACCAGCCTAAGTAAGATTGGGTCGGACCTGAATTAAGAAGGCTGGTGGATCAAGGGCATTACTCTAGGGTCTTAAAAACCCCCGACTCCTAGGCTCGAACTACTGTTACCGGTAGGACGAGGGCAGGCCGCATTCCACCACCTGGTTAGGTATGGAACCCGAACTTTCAGACCAACACAGGTGGGAAGCGGCCGGTTTAGTTTTTGTTTTACTATTCCTGACCCAGAAATACTAGAAGCCAAAAAGGAAGAAAAACAACAAGATAGATGTTTATAACACTTGGAGATTATGTAGCTATTTAAGGCACTCCTTCCTCTCCAAGGGTTTCTATTCTTGCCAAAACCAAAATTAGACCTTTCAAAGTCTATTCTTAGCTCTAAAAACTCTACAAATTCTCAAGAATTCCCAATTGATCATTCATGCTTTTGCCGTGCTCAAGCTATTCTCAAGAGATCATGTTTCTTGTAAGTTTCCTTCTCGTTCTTACATCTCTCATGGCACCACCAAAACTAGCAATTGTGTACAACAAAAAGAGGAAAGAATTTGAGAAATAACTGGAAAAAGGAGAGAAACCAACGTGTCATGAACCAAAGGGAAAATATTCCCTCGCTTACCTACCAACCCGATACTAGTACAAGTTCCAATCCAGACACAAACCCTAACCCTCCACCACTAAATTCGAAACCAACTCCATCTCTCTCTCTCAACCTACACAAAACCCCTCTACCTCTCAACTAGAAAGGCAACGAATTTTTAATCCTTGGGCCAATTCATCACAAAACCGAATCCTATACCGGTCGGCCATTGAATTCTTCAACTTTCATAGTGCCTTCAAGAATAGACCCTTTTGGAAATTTAATATTGAAGAAAGCAGATTTTTCTGAGCCAATTGGGTCTAGTTTTACAAGGAAAGTATTGTACAAGAAAATAATTTTGGGAACTAGATAAATCTTCCTCTCATAGCCTCTTTTGGAAACAATTACTCCAAATTAGAGAATTGATAAGACCAAACATCCAGTTCATAGCCCCTCAACAGACAACACCTACTTATCAACAACTACATATTATCTGGAAACACTCTAGAACATGGCTGTACACAACAAAGGAGGATTATCAAAGGCTTGCCATAGAAAAGGGTTGGACTCAACCACACCCAAATATTCAAAACACTTATCTACCCCTTTGGCACAAACTTTGGTATAACAAATTCACTCCTCCCACAAAACATTCATTTGGAGAGTCCTTCATAATATACTACAAACTTTCGAAAGAATGCATAGGATAATACCATCAATAAATTCGCTATGTACAAGATGCGGCTAGTATTATGAAACAATACCACCCTTGCTTTTCCACTGCACTTCATCGAGAGCAATTTGGTTCCTGAGTTCATTGAGGTTAAAAACTGACTCCATCCAAGATAACCCACTCCAACTAATGTCAAGTCTCATTCAAACTCTATCTGATATCTAAATGGCACAATTTTACCAAACAACATGGAGTATATGGAAGGCAAAATGTCAGTTTGTTTATGAAGGCAAACCAATAGATGTGAAAGAAGTGCTCACCAAGCTAGCTCAGCCATCAGGGACTATGCCACTCTGCCAGACATGGGACTCCCGAAAATACCAAAACTAGTCTATAGACCTCATTTAACTGACCAACAAATCCAAATACTCGTAGATGGATCCTGAGACCCGTCAGGCATGGCGGGTATTGCAGGCGTCACAAAAGATCATCAAGGACAAGTCTTATACCGGTGGACCTACAAGATAGCATCACCAGAACCCCTAGCAATTGAAGCAGCAGCTATAGTACAAGCCCTCATGAAAATAAAACATACATCACTAACCACAATAGATCTAATAATATACACATATTGTGCAATACTAGTGCAGGCTTTTAACACAAAAATTATGCAGGAAATTAAGTCGGAGACAACAAGAAGACTGATGGCTAAGGCAATTGATCTTTCACACAACTTAAACAAGGTGCATGTTAGAAGCATATCAAGGGCACATGTCAGTGAGGCACATCGATTGGCTAATGATGTAAGGAGGACCAAGACGATGGGGGCTATTCAAATAGACAAATCATCTCTAATGCATAATATGTCAAGGAGTACTTACAGCGATATCCAAATTTTGTTGTATGTATGGCGGGTACCACAGGGTTATTGTAATAGAACTTAGACCTCTTTTTGGACAAGTGCTGTCAGCATATGCATACCTGTGATAGGACTATTTTTTGTAAATATGATGGCCGGATAACTTTTTGAAAAATGATGTAAACACTAGGTATGCAGACGCGCTTCGCGCGAATCGGCTCTGATGAAAATTTGGAAGTTAATTTGCATATTTTATTTGCGTTGTTAATTTTTGGAGAGGTGTTATTTTTGGGTTGGTTTTTTATAGTTGGTTTGGTGTCATTTGATCTTTTTTTGTTTTTGTTGGAACTGGTGTTTGAGATGTTCATGTAATAATGCAATTAGTTTGTTAAGAAAGCAATCAAGACGTAAAACAACATGCGCCACGCATCCTGCATCAATTATCATGCATCAAACAACATGTGTCATGTGTTAGAGGTTGTAGATCATGCAGCATGCGTCATGAGTCACACATCATGTATCATATGTGTTTTTGCGCATGCTCCATGCATCATGGATTATGCATCAATTAGCGTGCATTATGTATCATGTGTCTTCTCGTTGATGCATGACGCTTCTGCATGACGCTGCTGCATGACACTGCTGCATTACGTTGTCGCGTGTTGCTGCCGTGTGTTGCTGTCGCGTGTTGTTGCCGCCTGACGCTGCCGCACGACGCTGACGCATGATGCTGCTGCATGACACTGTCACATGACGTTGATGCAAGTGGCTGTTGCATGACGCTGCCGCATGTTACTGATGCATGACGCTCACGCATGACGCTGCCGCATGACGCTATTGCCTGATGCTGCCGCCTAACGCTGCCGCATGATGTTGACGCATGACGCTGACACATGACGTTGCCGCATGATGCTGACGCATGACACTGACACATGATGCTGCTGCATGACGCTGACGTAAGTCGCCGCCGCATGCCGCTGCCGCATGATGCCGCTAATGTTGCCGCATGAAAAATGACATGTAACGCCGCCTCGCGATGCACAGTGTCGTTGCATGACGTTTGGCACCAAACGGCGCGTGACACTTAAGGTACGGTGAAAATTCAAGCCGCATAACATCGCACGTCTAGCATCAAACGTCATGAATCATGCATCATGTGGTATGCGTCATGCATGCCGTGGTAAGCATTTTGCGTAAAACAGCATGCGCCAGACATCTTGCATCAAGTATCATGCATCAAACGACATGCATCATGCGTTAGAAGTTATAGATCATGCATCATGCGTCGTGCGGGTAACGCCATGCAGCATGTGTCATGGGTCAAACGTCATGCATCATATGTCTTCTTGCGCATGCTTCATGCATCGTGGTCATGCATCAATCATCGTGCTTCATGTATCCATGTGTTTTCCCATTTTATAAATCATGTGTTGTACGTCATGCGTCGTTTTGCGAATTTTTGTACTTCCAAGTTGAACGTGTGACATATGATGCATGCATGACATATGACGCACGATGTGTGATGCATGATGCATGATGTAGGAGGGTGCATGGTGCATGATGTAGGAGGACGCATGAAGACGCATGGTGGTTGGCGCATGGGAAGACGCTTGATGCAAGAGGTTGCTCGACGTGTGATGCATGATGATCGACGCATCACTTATGTTGTGTGATCCATGACATCCAACGCATGATGTCTGATGCATGACGTTTGATGCATACTGTGAAACGCACGTGGTATGATGCAAGAATACAAATGACGCATAAAGCGAAAGGCTGCATGACACAAGAGGATGCATGTGTCAAAGGACACATGACGCATGATGTTTGACTGATGACGCATAACGGGTATGCAAATTAGATATTATTGCAAGTAGTTAATTTGTATATTGTCTTTAAATTGTTGTTTGTTTGGAAGAATGTTAAGTTGGGTGTTTTTTGATAGTTGGTTTGATGATATTTGGTGTTTTTTTCATGTTAGAATGGCAGCTCGAGTTTTGCATGTAATAATGTAATTATTTTATTTGGAGTACAGAGGTCTTTTTTATAGTTATTAATGTTTTTCTTTTTGTTGTTGTTTCTTGCTGCGTTGTTGTTGTTTGTTGGAGGTAAAGCAGGCATTGGTGAGAATGATAAGGAATGAATTTTGATGGCATTTTTTGGTTTTATTTCGTAGTAAATAATTGATGGCAATGGTATCAACATCTCCTTATTTACAATTGGCTTTCTCCTTTCAGTAATGAACAGTGTAGAATGAACAATGTGCTTTTAGCGGTTTAGATATGATATAGTGTGCTTTCTATAGTTAGATTAGATATGATATAGTGGAATATACTTATGATGACACCGGAGCTAGAGTGCTTTTAAAAAAAGGAGAAAAAGCAAGTGCCGACCAGGGGAGAAATATTGTGGAAGGGACACGTGCCGATCTTATGAAAGGAGATGTTGCGAGATACATCAGCAGGCGAAAAAAAAGGTCCAGAATGGTCTCCGAGCTCAGCCCAGTAATCCAGGTCACAACAGGATTTTTGTCCGGTTTACAGCACTTCCGCTTGGTTAGTCTCACATGAGATGAATTAAGCGAAAGAGGAGTTATAAAAGGGAGAGAGAGGTGCAGCGTAGAAAATCAGTGTCAGACAAAAAAAACTGAAAAAAGAGAAAAAAGCAAATCAACAGGCAGAAAAATGAGAAAAAACACTATTGAAGTTTCAGTGGCTTTCCATGTGGACCCCACTTATCTAACTCTCACTAAAAAAAATTACACTATAGAAATTACAGTGCGAATGAACAGTAATTTTGTGACACAATTATATAATTACAGTGCGAAATTACAGTGCGACTGAACAGTAATTTTGTGACACAATTATATAATTAAATAGCTTTATCTTGCATAGCCCACGGGCAGAATTTACTCAACAAAAAAAAAAAAACGAGTACTAACAAACAAATATGGTTGTTAAATAGCCTAAGGCAATGACAATGAACAGAAAAAAAAAATTATAGTTGTTAAATAAACAATTGTGGGGGACAATTGCGCCGCGCAATACAAATAAAGAAATCCACCATAGGAATATTGCAGGAAAGAGTCCCGGATCAAGGGAAACTTCCCACGTGCTCACCACACTATCCATTGGCACATCGACACGTTTCATGAACGAGGACGTGGGTCCCACATACCACGTGGGGGTATGTCAAGCAAGCATCAATCAAGATCTTGCGAGATCGATTGCAATTTATTCGATCGATCGTGGAAACTTGGAGTGCGTTCATACTTCATACATACATTATTGTTTGACAAATTCAGAGCTCCAATTAATGGTAAAGCTAGAATGTCAAAATCCATACAAAACATAATTTAAGAAATAACAAGGCACCAAGCCACCAAGGCATTATCAGCAGCAATTGCGAACTCCCAAAGAGCAAAGTTGATTGTTTTAGATCAAATTCATGAATTTATAAATATAGTGACCTTGTATCAAGTATGTAAAATAAAATATAAAAAATTCTTCAGCAGACTAACTAGGTAGTAGGTAGTACATTATGTGTGTTTTTTTTAGTAAAGGAAGGTTTCAGATATTTTCTTTCCTATAAACTCCGGCTGTTATTTTTATGAGATTGCAAACAAAGTGAGCTTCCACGTAAAAGTCATATCTTGATAATTTTTCAACAACAAAAAATGTAGAAATTCAGACGTCTTGATTAATAAATATGGTATTAACAGGCTGCTGGAGATTATTGTCTTAAGTACTGAAATGTGACAATTATTGTCTATATAGACTAACTTAATTGAATTATATAATTGTACGGAGTATCAAGAGGTGAATTGCAATTATTTAAGTAGATTAAAGTAATTAAAACTTAATGAATTTAGACTAGAATAATCAAGTATCGAAAGATGATAAATTTGTTCTAATTTAAATATGGTATTAACATAGAAATATATCTTAGTACCAAACTTATTAATTGCGCCTTCAAATACGAAAACCAAAACTTTAATGCACCAAGTAGATATAAACAAGTGGATAAGAACCCCTAAGAACCTAGGTTTCTCCTCTCAATCTTTAAAGTTGCTAATTGATTTACTTAAACTAAATTTTCATAAATATAAAAAATCCAACATCTTTTAAATTCAAAACACAAAATTCTTTTTACTTTTCTTTACTTAGATTAGATCTATTAAAATTTGACGACTAAATTCGACTTGTCCCTGTGGATTCGACCCCTAAGTACTACAGTAGACGATTGTATACTTGCAACTTCTATCTAGTAACTAGAGTTTAGTAAAACTCTAAATCATAGTTTCAACTAAGGGCGCAATTATTAGTAGCGCTCCTAGTTTCTGTCAATCACTGAATTGTGCACCCAGATTATAGAAATTTGAGGCGTGACTAACAATAGCGCCCCTAAACAATTAAAACTGAGAGCTCTCGAGTTCTTTGAGAAACAATTCGCCAGTTTAGGGGCGCGACTAATTGTAGTGCCCCTGCTATTATGGGAAAAAAGAATGGCATAGTAGAATTCAAACCCAAGCCATTCCAAATCAAACATTTCTAGTTTCTTTTTTCAAGAACACTTTTGTTAATATGTTTGAACTAATAATATTACTATTAATTTTATTATAATCATTATTATTTTTATTATTGTATTTATCGTTCTTACTTTCTATATTTTTATTACTTATCATTACGCTTATTATTATTGTTATACTTATTATAATTAATCAAATATATTATTATTATAGTTACTGCTACTATTATACTTATTATTATAATTAATCAAGTATATTATAATTGTTGTTGTTATTATAACATTTTTTCTCATTTTTGTTATTTTCATTATTATTTTTAATTGAACTTTTAATATTTTCATTGTTACTATTATTATCACTTGTTATTATTTATATTATAATAATAATAATAATTATTATTATTATCATTATTATAATTATTACTAAAGTATACTAAGGTTGATAAGAATTTAACATGAAATCAGATCTCACTACTGCAGCGAAGTGAGATCCAGACACAAAGAAAAATGAGGAAAAAATAAAATAATGAATGAAAATTATAAAAGCTATTAACAATAACATTTTAAATCATTTATAAAAAAATCAACAATACTATATTATTATATATATGAGCATGGCTAAAATAATATGCATAGTACACCCCATTTTGTACTATGCATATAGATATAGGTCATTAAATTGAGATTTAAGTTGCTCAATAAATTCTTCATATGAAAATATTGTAGGAAATTAAATTTCGTGATTTTTGGAGCTTTCTAGCTATTTTTTAAATATTTTTTAAAAACAGTCCAGATTTAATACTACAAAAGTGTCATTTCTGGGCTGTTTTTAAAAAATAGCAAGAAAGCTCTAAAAATCACGAAATTTTATTTCCTACAAGATTTTGATATGAAGAATTTATTGAGCAACTTAAATATCAATTTAATGACCAAATTAAATACAAATGAACGCATAGTACGTTATGTGGTGTACTATGCATATTATTTTAGCCATGCTCTATATATATTTCAGACCTATTAACCTGTAATTATTATAACCTTTATAAGAACTTCCCTTTTCTAGCAAATGAATCAGAAATCACGAGTTCATACTCCATAGTCCGGAACCAAATCCGCTGCTTGTCAAATTCTTTCTTGTCTTCTGCTTGTTTCGATTTGGATCGTTCAAAACTAATCTAACGACCAAAGCATCTGCTCCCTGATTCAAATCACAGCCGTTCGTGACGATCAATCAATTCGTGACGGTCGGATCGAGACAAGCAGGATTCTGCTTGCCTCCAATACAAGCAGCAGATTCGGATCCCCGTAGTCCATATCTCAGTCAAACCAAAGACCAAAGACTCTGTAGTCTGTACCCACCTCTGCTGCTTGTCCCCTGCTCAAACTCGTGTATATACTACGTGATTAGTCTATTTAATCCTTTTGCTTTAGCTCACTAATCTCGACGTTATCCGTAATGACATAGAATAAAACCGAGGGCATTTGGGTCATTTCGTCTTCCAGCCTCAGCCCCAAAACCTCCTCAAAAGACGAGTTCGGGAAGGAGAGAGAAAATGAGCACATGGAAAATTCTTGACAAGACTTGGTCTATACTAAATTCTGTAGATTTTATTAAATTCATCATATGAGAAAGTGGCAACGCGAGTACTCACAAGAGTGAATTAGTTATGAATAATATTTATTTTATCTTATGCTTTCATCAAAATTTTATTACAAAAATTTGGATATTCTAAAGATGAATACACTAAATACTAAAACAAAAATTTGGATATTCTAAAGATGAATACACTAGATACTGTAGCTCGTCTGAATCGTTCAATTGATTGAGATTGATGAAAAATAATTCATTTAAATTTTTGTCCAATTTTTCAAAAAGTCATTTTTCATCAATATCGATGAATTGAATGAACCACATAGACAGAGTATCCAATGTATTTATTTCTGAGAGTACCCAAGTGTCAAACTTTAATTATATTATTTTATAACTAAATGTTAATTATTGTTTAAGAAATTCCATCTACATGTCGTCAAATATAGCATTAACTTTTTTCGCTTTCAAAATTATATATAATCCATTCTTTTCAGCAAAAAAAGTTATCTATGTACATGAAATATGATGACAGATTTTTAGGTAAAAAATTATATTATCTGATTTTTTATTGAAAAAATTTATACAAGCAAAAAGTTGGTTCATATCAATATAATCATATATCTCATTTGTTAAGAAACACATTATAAAAATCAAAATATAATCTCATTTTCTAAAATAATATTACATCTCTTTTTTTTAATATAAGATCAACATATACTTACCATAGTTTACATATTTTATCTCAATTGCACATTCTAATTTTGTATTTATGTGACAACATATAATTTGTAAAATAATAATAAAGAAACATTAGTAATAAGTATTAATTGATGCTAGTAGAATTAGCAAAGTTTAAGTGGGCAAAGTTTCAATAGTTGTTTATAAATTGTGACTCTTCTTGTGCTATTTTTACCCATAAAAAAGTTATTGAAAAACAAGAAAAATATGAATCAGTTCCCTCCACATTGTTTAATAATTATGAGCAGTAAGTTCTTTTGAACTATTATTTATAAGACTTTTCTATTTAAATTATCTTCTTCGTTATAGATTATTTGCTGTAAAATGAGGTGGTGGCTCCATACTTTATTGCATGCTTGCATAGTTGCATGTCAATTTTTTGGGCCTACGACTAATGAATCAAGGTGCTAAAGAGTAGGAATGCATTTTCAAATTCAGCTTTGGATGAACAACAATATCCGAAATGTACGTGCTAGAGGATTTCTTCCCATATGAACTTATTGTATCGAACACTCCTGAAAATTGTTACATCAAACATCACTTTTCTTATTTCTACAAAAGAGCTTTTATTCAGAAACGTTCAACCCCCAGTCACTCATATCTCTGTAATATAGACAATTTTTTAAAGCAGAAGAGAAAATTTGCCAATTTGTTATACATCTTTAAATCAATTTACCAGTCTCGTATATTAACTAAACTTTCTCGAAGTTGTTAAATTAGAACTTTTGTCTTCTAAATCATTTGATGAATAGAAAAACAAGCCGAGAATGTCATTATTTCATTTTACTTTATTAATGTATTTCTTTTCAAATTTGGAAAAAGATAATAAATATCACATATGTTTATTCCAAACTAAGAATTTTGAAATATTGATAATTATGCAACATATCTTAATTGTTATTACTATTGTGTTATATGACATTATTTTCACTTCTTTTAATAATTCCCAAAAAGTTATATAATAAATATTTGTTAATGCATAACAGTAATTTATCAAAATTTTATAATACATGCATATTTTTAATGTCAAATTATATATTATTAACACACAAAAAATATCTTTAAAGACGCGGCGTAGCCGCGCTGCGTTTTCTAGTATACAATCAATTACGAAGATCATTAATTGCACTTAAAAAACTTATTTGCTTTATCAACCAGTAATTAAATACAAGACCGGGTGTAGCCATGGTTGAATAGCGGGGTTCATACGGCCTGTCACAAAAGAGAATCTATCCAATTTCGTCGCAATAAAGTATCGTACTCTCCTCGTGAGCTCTCTCTCTCTATCTCTCTCTCCTCTGTACAAAAAGCAATCACACATTATTGTATTTTAGTCCACACCATCATCTCCCATCTCTCCCAACCAATTCCAAATAAGCAAAGAGAGAGAAAAAGGCAGGAAAGAGGGGCGCCTAACCGCGAAGCCAGGATAAGTAAGAAAGAAAAAGAGAAAAAAAAAAATTAAAACCTGCGCTTCTTGCGTCGGAGCTACTCACAACTCACAGCTTGCTTGCGAGGAGAATTAATTAAAAGGGATCTGATGACGTCAGGGAGCGGAGGAGGTGGTGGAGGTGGAGGTGGAGGTGGAGGAGGGAGGATGCCGACGTGGAAGGAGAGGGAGAACAATAAGAGGAGGGAGCGAAGGCGGCGGGCCATCGCGGCGAAGATATTTTCTGGATTGAGAGCTCTTGGGAACTACAAGCTGCCTAAGCACTGTGACAACAACGAGGTGCTTAAGGCGCTCTGCCGCGAGGCCGGATGGGTTGTCGAAGACGACGGCACCACCTACCGCAAGGTACTTGTCTCTAAACTCTGTAATTCAAGCAGATCTCACATCTCTACTTTTTCCTTCTCTGATTTTATTTTGGTTTTGTTTTGTACCGTTTCCTGCTATGATCTATGAGGGTTAGTTGTGCTGTTGTAGGGGCTCTTCTCTTCATTTCTTTCGTTGATTGGGTTTTTAGGTGAGGATCGCCTTTGAGAATTTGATTTTGTTTGTTTTTCTTTTGACAAGTACATGTATATCTTTTTGTTGCTGGGGAAAATTGAGTATTAGGACAGTTGTTGGTAGTATCCTTCAATTTATCTTATCTTAGGCGTTATCTGTTGCTCCATTTTGGAATCCGATTGTTTATAGTAATATGGAATAGATGTGTTTTTCAGTAATATTTCTCAAATTGGGTATATCTTTGTCGATCTGGGTAATTTGGTACTTGATTTGGTGGATTTAGAAGTTTTCGTGTAAATTCAATGATCTGAGTTAATAAGTTGTCTGTAGCTCCATTCCTTTTCTGATAATTCAATACCCCGTTCGTTCATGGTTTACATACCCAAATATGTACGGGAAAATCAACTCATTTGTTTTATTGTTTCTAGGTCTGTTGCTCACATTTTTCAATTCGAAAAGGCCTTGATTTAACATTAATTATCTCCTGTATTGGACTTAATTTTCGTGTTTCCTGTTAATGGAAACAAAATGATCATGATTTTCTTTGACTGTTTCTTTTTTAATATGGTCTTTCTTTCATTATCTTTCCTTCATTTCAATCGGCCATGATGAAGATCTTTTTACTAGTTGTGTTTGGAAATTCAGTCTTTGCTATCGAACTTTTTGTGCCTATTTTTTTTTTTTTACTTTTCCTGATTTTAACATGTTTCTCCCCTTTCATGATGTTAAATTTTAACAGAAAAATTGAAGATAAAGGGAACACAAATTAAAGCAACAGCATTTAAAGTAACCAGACCTACAACTACTAGGTCACTGGACATGATAGAAAGTTAATAGTATGATGAAAAGAGCTCAAGTCTACTAAGGAAAGGGTGTCTGTATATTTGCTCATTAATTTTGATGCACTAGTAAGACATGGTCTTGACATTATAATGCTGTTATCTATGTTAGTTGGCATAAATGTACAATGAACTTGTGTGAAAAAAATAGAAATTAGAGAATTACCTCTTGCCAATGTACTGATTTGCTTCTGAACATTTCTTTTCCTATTTTAATTTGTTAGCAGGGATGTAAACCGCCTATACCTCAATCAGAAGCTGCACTCGCTGGTTTATCATCAACAAACTTGAGCCCATGTTCTTCATCTCAACTTCTTAGTGCTCCATCATCGGCCTTTGTCAGCCCGGTACCTTCCTACCATGCAAGCCCTTCTTCGTCTTCCTTTCCCAGTCCAACCCGCAACGAAAATCCCAACCCTAACCCTAATTATAATAACCCTACTGCTGTCAACCCATCATACCTCCTCCCCTTCCTACGGAATCTTCCTAACCTCCCAACTCTCCGTATCTCCAATAGTGCACCCGTGACACCTCCTCTCTCCTCTCCAAGTGCTTCTCGCCCCACTAAAGTTCGCAAGCCAGAGTGGGAGCCAGATCCATTTAGGCACCCCTTTTTTGCTGTCTCTGCTCCTTCAAGCCCAACACGGGCCCGACAACACCGGCACCCTGACACCATACCAGAATGTGATGAGTCTGACGTCTCGACAGTGGATTCAGGTCGGTGGATTAGCTTCCAACATACAGCACCCGCTTCACCTACTTTCAACCTGGTCAATCCGGGTGTCGCTAGTACTGGTACAGAGATGGTTACTGCCACTGGTACAGCCGTTGGTCAAGATTTTGAGTTTGAAAAAGGAAAGGTTACACCATGGGAGGGCGAGAGGATTCATGAGGTGGCTATTGATGATCTCGAGCTGAAACTGTAGTTGTAAACGGTAAAACAGAATGCAGGGTTGATTGATGGTTGACAAATAGGAAATTTGTTATAATTTGAGGTAAGTCTGTTTCTTATTTCATTCTGTATTTTCTCTTGTCAACCAATTTTTTTACCTAGGTCAAGTGATGATGGATGAACACAGATTGGAGTTTTCATTTTTTTTCGTTGCATCAGGTTAGATAATTTATTTCATTCTTCAATTTAAATTACTTATGTCATTGCTTCAGTCTCTGAGTAGTGATGCATCAATCAAGTCTGGTTCCATTTACCTTTTTTGTTATACGCTTATAGTCATGGATTTCAATTTTAAAGACTAAAGACAAATGAACGTTGAGATTAGGAAAAAAATTAAGTGGAATTGTTTTGGATCACTCTTAAAAAAATGTAAATTCTGCTCAATTCGAATTTGTTCACATACACATTCCCTTATAAATCACAATTCTAACCTTCTATTTGACCCATGCAAGATTTTAAAGTGTCATTTTTGTTTTAATTTAATTGTTAAATGCTTATTTTAATTTTATTTTTGTTCAAATAATCAAATATAAAGATTTTTGATACAATGTACCAGTGCAGATTTAAATAAGATAATGCAAACAAAATCGTCAATCAATTTGGACCATTCCACTCAACATATGTTGTACTGATGCGGGTGTGGTATCATTCGATACGGTGCAGGTGCGGCGACACATCATTTTTCAAAATATTAAGATAAACGGCAGAGTATATATAAAATAATAATAAAATATATTATGTATTAAAATATATATAATATGTAACCAACTTGATTACAAACACATATTTGTCGTAGTAGTTTGTACAATTGATAAGTCAAAATTATATATTTTTAATCTTAAAATTAATTGTGTTAAATAAATCGAGTTTTGTAGGTTTTAGAAGTAATAAGGTTAAATTAAGTTTGTTTTGTAAGAGTTCAAAGTAGTGCTCTACTTTAGTACATTTTATTGCAGTAATAAAAAACTAGAATGTTCTAGATGACAAGTTAAGAGTGTAAAGCTCTTTCTTAGCTTTTTCAATGTGCTTTAAATCGTCTTAATTGGAATTCGGATAAAAGACTTATGGCTAAAATATTGAAAGTTGTGCATTGAAAAATATTTCAGTCGTATCCTGACGTATTCCAACTTTATCGTATGTTGTATCCCAACCATATCTTAATTGTATCTTGTCGTATCCGACAAGTCAATAATATTAACATAATACGATATGCCACGTGAAATATTGGGTGCGTATCGCATGCGTATTCATATCGAATATATATCCGATGCAGTACGGCATGATTTTGAATCAATCAATAGAAGAAAAAAAGTTGACTAGGTGGTACAATAATTCTTCAAAATTCTTACATATTATTCCTAAGCATGGCAAGAAACCTAGTAGTGATGCATATTACAAAAATAAACAGAGTAACCATTTTACAAACTAGTTGCAGCTTGCAACCATAGTGACCCGAAATTGTTTTATTATTATAATATTGAATTAAATATCTAGGGTAAAAAAAATAAAATTCGAAATATAACACTCTCGCAGATGTTCCTGCGGACCATAAGCCAATATTCTCCACCCCTGCACTTTTTAAAAACAAATATTCAAGTGGATCATCCCTAACTTGCGGTTCACATTAAAAAAAGTCGAAATCAGTGTCTCGCATAGCCTACTTGCGGTTCACAATTGCATTAATTACCCCCACCAACCAACTGTTGTACTAATCAATGTCTAATATTGGATTTGCAAAACTAAAACTTGAATTTAACATATTTCTTGTAAGATTTTGATTAACATAAAATTAAAGCAAAAAGACAAAGAAATGCAAGGAAGAAGTTATGAGATATCAAGGAACAAGATTATGAGGACTAATTATATGCTAGAGTATATTAATTATGTTTTTAAGAATTTTAAATTAGTGAGATTGAGTCTAAACCAGCCAAAATAAAAGAAAATTTGTACAATGTTATATAACATTATACAACGTTGTGTAAAATCAATGCAAATCAAAAGCTCGAAAATGGTTACAGAACGAATTGCTACAACTAGGAACTTGCCCAAAATTCAACTACAAAGTTATATAACGATATACATTATATAACGTTTTGAAAAATCGTTTGGAAAATTAAAAAACGATCATAACGTTACATAATGTTGTAGATCATTATGTAACGTTGTAGGATATTTATTTCAAACTAACAGTAACATTTTTGCCAATCGTATTCCTATATTCTGGTCAAAATATTATATAACAGTATGTAACGTTGTGTAACGTTTTAACTGATGAATCAGAACACAACTTGGTGCTGATGGTATAATTAGGGGTTCCCTTCCTTTTCTTAAATCATCCAATCAATTGCTTTCAAAACCTATTTTTCAGCCCCCCATTAAAGAGCTTCAACTACTCCTAGCAAAATCATTTATTACACTCCATCTCTTGATCCAAGATTATTCAAAACTTGTGTGAGAATTGAGAGTTTTATTCTATTATCCGATCATCTTCTCGATTACTATTATTCGGCCTTGTCTCTCATTCTTGGTTTGTAAGAGGGCAAGGTTCAAGTTTGCACAAGACATTTGTTGTAGTGTATCGGCTCGGTCTCATTACCACGTCGGGGGATCGAGAGCCTCAAAGAGTAGGATCATCAATATTCAAACTCCGCTAAAATCACGATGTTCTTGTGCTTGATTGGCTTAGTTTGCAATTTCTTAACTCTATCTTTTTACTTTAATTAGTCGAAACTTTCTTATTGAGAAATTGCTTCGATTGTATTAGCTAGAATTTGACTTGTGATAAACTTGGTTAAATTGTAAATTGATCCCTAGAATTTTAGAATCGTTTGAAATTAGTCTTTCCTAAGGCTAATTAAGGTTTACACCAATCGCCTGAAATTAAAAAAAGAAATGCCCCACAGCAAAAACCTACGGTCCACTTAAGATCCAAAGTGGATCGCAGACTAGAGGTGCGGGACATAATAAAATACGTTGAAACTTCGCAAACCCTTCTTCTCTTCTTCCTCTTCCCCATTTCGCAGATCCGAGAGCGACTCTCCATTAAAAAACAGTGCGATCCTCACAAAAAAAACCACCTGCAGTCCAAGGTTCTCGGTCCCAACCTTATTCTCACCTCTCCACTTGTTCGATCCCCACTTAAAGATAATTTTTTTCTTTTTTTTTTGCTAAATTTAGTTACAAATTAGATTAGATTAACAAATTTAGTTACAAATTAGATTAGAGTAACAAATTCATTTTGATAATTTTAAAAAATTTACAAAAAATATTATAAATGTTAAATTTAATTAAATTAGAGTAACAATTAAGGGTAAAATAATATTGGGCTTAAAATAATATCTTCTTGTATTTTTTTGTTTTTACTAATTTTCAGAAATTTGGATAAATTATTATGAAGTTTTTAAAATATTTTAATTAGAGAAATAAAAAATGGTGTAGTAGTTTGTTGAAATTGTTAGACAAACACTAGATTTCACATGCTATTTTGACAAACAATTGAATAAAGTTTCATTTTATGCACATGCATTTCGCATGCTACTTTCTAAGAACTTTTCTCATGGACGCCTATCAAAGTGAAGTAAAAATAACCCGTTGTCCAATATTCACACGACATTGGATTTTGATCGAGTATTGAGATTCCTCGACCCCTAAACATTGAAATATATACTTTTAAGCTCAAGTAGTACTTGTGTTACCTCCGAGTGTGAATCTCGCGGGTAACGTGTAATCTGCACCAATTTGAATTGAGATTATTGTCGATTTACTTGAATTGCAATTTGAAATATGAGGCAAAACTTTGTGATAGAGAAAATATTTGCATAGATTGTTGAGAAAATTTGAGAAGAAGAGAACCGACATAATTATTGGTGATGGGGGAGATGTTTATATAATAGAAAAATGAAATACATGTTCTGGCTGTGTTTTATGCCTTCAATAATTAATTTCAACGTGCATTCTGTATTAAATAATATTAACAAAATGAACCGCAATAGTTATATGTGGTTTACCTTTTTTAATTATATTTTTTAATATGGAACCCACCAAACTTCCATGGGTCACTTTATTCTGTTTTTCTCCTCCAATAAATTAATGCAGAGAGGAAGCTGAGGGGGAGAATTAATTGTTTATTCTGTAACGCAGCTGCGGTGTAATTCATGGCCAAATTTTAAATACGTGAACCGTGAGTTTGGGGTGCGGTCCACGTTTGAAACTTCTTTTTAAAAAAAAATGATTGCGGTTCAAGAATTATATTTTGAATTTTTTTATCCTAAATATTTGATTCAATATAATAATAATATTTTTTTAAAAAATCGGCATAGTGACACATGGTTTCGGTCTTAATAAATGTTCGACGAGTTCCACTTCTTCCCACGTGAGATAACTGCCCATATTGCCACATAGGCCCCACTTTGAAACATTAACAAAGCCTTGTTGAATAGAGGGGTACCGGGTCACTAGACTGGGGTCCCGGTACATGTGAAGAGAGGTTGCTTGTCTCAGAGATGCAGGAGCAGCTCAATGATATGATGCTTCACTCTACCAAATCGAATTCATGTAATGTTTGAATGGAACCAATTCCCTTGGCATTGATTATGAATCACGGTCCCAATTTATGAAAGGTTTCTACCAAACTCCTAGACCTGATTGAAATATAATAATCAAATGGGAAAATGAGGACCTCACCAAATAGGCAAAAAGTGCATGTGCAGTAAATTTAAATATTTGATTTGCATCGAGATTCGTACAAGTTAAACTTTATAATATCAGACTACTGAATCAAATCTGGGTCGTCAATGACCTACAACAACTTCCGACAAAAAGGCAAAGACAATGTTCAAGCATTTTTAATTGCTGATGGGTATAACGCAGTCACCTACATTGAACTTCCATGTGGACCCCATATTCGATTCCGCACAGCTCTCAGCCTCTCACCACAGGTGGCGGTTCAACTAGAGGCGATGATTACGGAAGAGGAACTTAGCCAAGCAATCAGTACATGAAGAAACAACAAATCTCCGGGTCCGAATGGATTCACCGGAGAGTTCTATCACAAATTCAAACAAAGTGATCATCCCTGACTTGTTGCAAACACTGAACAAGGTGCTGCAAGAACCAAACTTAACGCTAAACCAGAAGAAGCAAATAAGGGAACAACCGGGAGACTTTAGACCCATCAGCTTACTCAACAAATAAGAGAACAACCGAGAGACTTTAGACCCATCAGCTTACTCAACGGTATCCAACGTCTGTTATCCAAAATTCCGGCAATGAGACTACGGCCACATATCGCATCTCTTCTCCACTCTACTCAAACGGGTTTTGTTCGAGACAAGAGCATTCTGCAAGGCTTTTATTACGCACAAGAAACAATACAAGCAGCAACAAAAAAGAATAAGAAAGTTGGCATTCTAAAACTTGATGTCTACAAACTACAAAGCCTTTGACACTCTGCAGTGGTCATTCATCTTAAATGCTTCCAAGCTAGGAATTTCTCGCAAAGATGGATTGATCGGATCCATCTGCTGCTCCTGCAAGGCGAATCCAAGGTACTCATGAATTCGATAGCGGGAAAGGACATCATTCTGAAAAGAGTTGTGCAGCAAGAAATCTTTTTGTTTGATTCTTAAAATAACAAGAATGACATTCGTGATACTCATTTCAAAAATTTAGCATCTATGGTCATATTTTTCTGCATTCAGCGTTCAGACTAAATGCATGAATTCACGCTGAAAAACACAAACGACAAAATGATTAAATATGGTGCAAAATTTCAAATCTGCTTTCAGCCAACGTTGTGAATGCTACGTCTGGACGTTAACGCATATTTCAAAAGTACTTGGTATTTTTTTTGCTTTGTAAACTCGAGTGATCTCTATTTCTAACGTGTGCGTCTAGTAAACACGTCTGAACGCTGAATGCTGAAAAGTAAAATCATAGTTGTCAAATATTTGAAATCAGAATCATGAATGTTATTCTTATTTTTTTAGAATCAAACAGAAAAAAATTACGCAGCAAGAAGATCCCTCGTCACCGTACCTTTTCATCCTCACAATGAATTTTTTATCCAGATGGTTGCAACGACTCCAATAGATGCACTACATTGTACCTCCTTTCCAAGGCTACCAACAATGCCTCTCATACGCAGACGATACGCTAATCTTATTCAAACCAGAGGAGGAACAGATTAGCGATTGTGGGATCCGATGGTTGCAATCCATTGGACTCTTAGGATGGTTGCAATCTATTTCCATTGGAGTCGTTGCAATCCATTGGACTCTTAGGTCTGACAGTGAACTTGCAAAAGTCTGGACTCCTCATCACGGCATGTTGTGGGATATTCACACACCGATTGGCACAACTCATGGATTGCAAAGCATCAACAGTTCACTCAAATACTAAGGCATCTCGCTCAAAGACAAGATTGACGAGACAAGATTATAATGCGCTCATTGAAACAGTTCAAGAGAAGCTATCATGATGGAGAGCTTCATTGCTTTTCATAGGAGGTAGAGTAATCTTAGCGAATGCAGTTTTGGAGGCAGTGTCTGTTTACTTCATCAGCATGTTCTTACTTTCGAAATGTTAGTATTGGTGTCTTAGATACATATCATATGTTTGATAATTTTAATTAGTTTATTAGTGAATGATTTCATTATTTTGTTCCTTGAGTTATTATATTGTGTGGATCATTTGAGTTGATGACGTGAATTGTAGAACTCCATCAATTAAATAAATATGATTACTTTTAAAAGTCTCTGATCTTGATAATTAGCGAGAAACACTAATTGATCATTATAGATCAGTGTATCGGATTATATGATGATCATATTCTACATATCATATGACAAAAAATTGTCAATGCTAATTACACAAGTGTATACATAGAATATACAGCATTAGACAGACTCAAATGAAATATCACATGAAATGTGTTACGTGTCATTGATATTTCATTTGTGTCATGAATTCTAAGGTTGAGATATTTATATTTCTTACATGAGATATGCACATTGTTGGTGTTGTCCAACATTCGCCGTAACATGGAATTATACCAGACAGTTGTTGCAATGTGTATGACTTGTGCGGAGGAACTATACGCATCGAGATACAATTTCCCTCTATATATGATATAGATGATGATATCTCGGGACCCCTTGATAAAGTTTGTATTATGTGCAAACAATATGATTATGTGATAATCACATCATAATTAAACTTTAGAAAATTAAGAAAAAATAATTAGCAATGATGACACATTCTTACCTTGCAATTATTTGGATATTATGTGGCAAAGAATTGACACAATAACATTTTAATGTTACATGATCATGATTTTGCATTGTACTTTCCATCCACATAATTTGGATAATCAATATACCATGACTAGTTGTATCATTGATTTATGAAATTAAAATGTTTAATTTCATTGCTATAATAATGGAATTCCATAGAGTCACATCATATGAAAGATTAAAAGAAAAATGTATTAATAAAATATATGTGATATGTATATAATGTGTGTCATTTTACTTATAAGGAGTTATAATTAATTTGAACATATTATATGTTATTAACACATGAACAATTTTATGGCATGAATATGTTGTAAAATAATCATAGAAATATTTAAAGTATGTATGACATATTTTAAATGAGTTTTGACACATGAGATAAGCATATAAACTAATATAAAATATTAATATATATGTTGCTCATATAAAGTATTGGAACGTGAGTTAACTGTATATTAATATGATTAATATGTAAACTCAACCCAAATTAGACAGAAAGAGAATTCTAGAGATTTGGGCTATAAGATTACAAGGCTCAATAATTAATTTCTTGTTCAAATTAATTATCAATTGTTGCCTTAATCTTTGCCTATATAAGTCCCTCCATTTAAAAAATTTAATAACTACTATTAATTAGAAAATTGATGGTTGCTAGTTATTCTCTCGAGAAAAATGTTTTTTTTCTCCCTGTCCCCTTCTCTTGTGTTGAGAAAAATTTCCATTGAAATTATGAATATTTCGAAGAAGATTTGAAACTAGAATTAAGGTTATACTTGTTAATCTCTTAATAGCATTAGAGATACAAGTATTTCTTTAATCTTTCGGTGGATATCTAAGGAGGTCTGATATTTGAAGGGCTAAAACACAACTACTGTCGAAAGAGAAAGGAAATAAGAAGTTGCTAAACAAGACAATCCTACTCGATTTGATTTAGAGATCAAATCTAAGATATAAAATTATTATATTGTTAATTAGACAAATTAATATTGTTTCTTGCACTTATAATAACTAGATCATTTGTTTTAAGTTGAATAAATTTTTTTGGTCTTATTCTTACTTTCTATAGCATCAAAACCTTCACGAAATGGGCGGTAAAAACGGTCGAAAAAATCAGATGGAAGTTTATATGGCATGACCATAGAGAAGGACACCAACTCCAAAACAGGATGCATTTGGTGAATTTGACAATATTAACTACACCGAAGCGAATGGGAGGTCTAGGGGTGAGGGAAACTCGCACAGCAAATGTTAGGCTGCTGATCAAAAATGGAATAACTGCATTTTAGACTTGATCTCTCAACTTTTGCTAATGGTGCATTCCCAACTTTTGCTATATGTGCAGGAGAGCATCAGAATCGGTTTGCCACTTATTTCATAACTGCATTTTAGCAAACACACTGAGAACTTACCTCATAGATGTGCTCAGGATTCAACCGCACAATCGGTACAGAGAGCTGTACATGTCTCTTTACTCGCATAGCCGCATAGGCTGCTGACACATCCGAGTGACAGAACCATCAGTTGGGGCACACTGGAATTGTTTACAACTCATGTTATCTGGAAAGAGAGGTGTTGGAGGATATTTCAAGACTGCACGAAACAGATGCATCAAATAGCAGCAGAGGTTCTGTACGAAGTCAGGCAACACATCGAGCTTAATACTATATCATGATCATGATGGTTAAAACCCCAACAGCACGCACAAGATATTGTACTGTGCATGAGGCGCAAACAAATCAGGAGAAGAATAAGACTCCTCATGCAGCTTTCCTGCACTTCTTCATCTTCTTTGTCATATGAATTTTATTCCTCTCATTTATGTTTTGCTGGTAATCCTTTATTACTCTTCTCTTCTTTCATTTGTATTAAAAAAAATGTTGTACGATCATCCTTCATGATCAATAAAATCTGGGAGCGTGACCCCATCTTTTCATCAAAATAATAATAATAATAATAACTAACTTATCAGTTAGCACAGTAGAACAGATGCACACTAATAAGTAATTTACCACTGGATGTCTTGTTAAGATGTTTGTCTATAGTTTCATGGACATACATGTGCCATTTGTTTGAGCAGATTCAAAGTATGATCTGAAAAGATTGTGATTAGTGTTTTATCATTTTCTCTGAAAAATGCTCACGTTAGATGGCAAAGTCTTATCCATCTATCAATTAACTTTACAAAAATACTGGACCCGTAACAAGTCAAACAGAAAACAAAAGGAAAAAGTAGTGTGAAAGAAATCTGTAAAAGGCTTAATTAACATGCATGATTGGTGATGGTTACTGATTTATAATAGATTAAGTCAAATGATTTGGTAGTGCTATTGCTTGTTAGATTTAACAACTAACAGTGCGGTCAATTAGCTGCTTAAGCTATAAATATACAGACAGACAGACATGTATGCATCTACTTGTTTCATCTCCACGAGCCCTACACTTCATCTCAGAGATATTTCTTTGTATAGTAATGCTGGCAAGATTCCTACTGTTCCAGTTCACAATGACAGCGGCTCCGCACCACAATACAAAAGGTTTACAAATGCTTCCAGTATTAAATATCTTGTCAAAATACCTAATACACAATTAATCTCTTTACTGGACTGATTCATAAACGTGCGATGAGACCACAACCAACATTAAGCCTAGTCGTTAGTACATAAATTCATTTAAAACAGAACAAGGATACTTTAAAAGCTAACACTTGTCAAAAATATTTCTTTGTTCCTTAAAGGGCAGCTCGGTGCACGTAGCTCCCATTTGCGCGGGGTCTGAGAATCCGAGAAAGGATCAAACCACTTTGGAGTCTTTGCGCAGCCTTTCCCTGCATTTCAGCAAGAGGTTGTTTCCACGACTCGAACCCGTGACCGGTCACAAGGCGACATCTTTACTGTTCTTTAGTCTCTTAAAAAAATTGGATCAAGTTTAAAAGAAAATATTAAGACAACGTGTTATCCCGGATTGAAATCAGGTAGGAACCCGAAATACAGATTCAGTAACATCAAGAATTGAGAAAATGTAAATCCAGATTCATATCCTATTTCAATGGATTTCTAGTCCCATACAGATCTTACTATTGATTTGTTGATATTTTCACCCCACTCACCATTGCCAGTTAAACAGAACGGCAACTTAGCACACAGGGGGCGCCTGCACACAGAAAGAGGTTTAACTGTTCTCATGCTTATAAAATACGGTGGATCAAAGTAAATTGCCAACTATGGGTAACATTATAGAAATAATTCATACGTTTTCAAATAAGTTTAACTGATACAGTCAAGCACACGAACTAATTGGCTCGGTAGCTTTGTTAAGCCATTCCATCTCCTTCTCATCCATATATGGAGCCAAAATCTTCCGGCAATCAGAGTGGTACGAGTTGACCCACTCGATTTCCTCTGGGCTCAGCAGGGTCAAATCCATCAGCTTTGTCTGATATGGTGCCTGCATATGTTAAATAAAACAGTGTCAAAACAAGGTCTCGTGATCAAATAGTATCTTGATTTAATTGAATTACAAGGCTTAAAAAATAAAAAGGAAAAGAAAAGTAAGATCCTGTTTTCGTCTTCTCGGCTTACCCAGGTAATATGCTCAAACGCCAAATAGCCCTTGTCACCAAAATTGAATGTAGTATTAGCATCCTTGACTACGAGAACATTCTCCAACCTTATTCCAAAGTTCCCATCTTCATAATAACCAGGTTCTAGAAGCAAAAAACAGATCAATCACCACCATTAAAGAAACAATTGAATAGAAACAAATAAAATATTAAGTACAGACCATCAGTCACAGTCATTGACGATTGAAGTGGGACGTTGTGAGCATGAGGTCTGAAACTGATTTGATGAGGACCTGAAACAAAAAACATCGAGGAGTCGTGTTACAGCATACAAACTGCATTATGTAACAGAAAGAAAGAGACTAAAGAAAATGAGTCGCACCTTCATGGACATTCAAATATGCTCCAATTCCATGGCCTGTGCCATGTCGATAATCAAGGCCACTCTTCCATAGTGGGGTTCGGGCAAGAACATCAAGGGCAAAGCCTATTTCAAATCAAAAGAAAGTTCATGTATTGATTGTAAATTTACCATAGAATATGTATGTTCAACTTGTGTAGCTGTAATTTACCTGTAGTCCCATTAGGAAATATAGCACTATCCAATGCAATGTGGCCTTTGAGCACCTATTTTGAAGGCAATAAACAGTTACTACATTAAACAAGCTGACCAAAAAAAAGGAAGAGGCAGACAGTTGCTTTTAGATCCTAGTATTCTAAGAACCCACTTACAGCAGTATAGCAAGACTTCTCATGTTGAGAAGGCTTCCCAAAATGCACGGTCCTTGTTATATCTGTCGTCCCATCCAAATACTGTAAAAGAGCAGTATCTTGTAAGGATGAAATCAATCCAAAATTGGTAAATCGGGAAAATCTAAAGGAATAGCTTAGACCTGTGCCCCAGAATCAAATAGATAGATCTCATCAGGATCAAGTTCAGCACATGTGTCTGGCTCAGGTCCATAGTGAATTATTGCCGCATTTGAGCCAACAGATGAGATGGTAGGAAAACTCAGCCCTCTGAAGTGCTGCAATAACACAATAACAAATCACAAAATAGAAATGGGAAAACTCCTGAATATAATTTTTTTGGATGAATAGTCGGTAGCCAGTCACTAACATAAACACAGTTTAACAAAGATTAACATGCCGTGAGTTACATAATGTTCATAATCCAACATTAGAAATAGGAATATTTGAAATAGTAATATGATGATTAAGATAAGATAAAACTTACTTCCTGCTTTGCACGAAAACCCTCTAACTTACCACTAACGGATACCTCGGTGAGTTTCTCGTCACTGCAGAAAATTACAAAATGTGATAAAATGTTGTTGTACTCCCCATGTAAGGTTAACATATAAACACTGATAAAACAAATTAATAACAAAACTGCAACTTACGGGGATTTTCGCTCATTCTCTCCGTGTGGCTCGTTAAAGTAGCCAGAAGCTCCATATAGCTCCTGCATCTGCAATCAGAACCAACAGAATAGATATAATCAAAAGCAATTGACTACAGCATTCTATTAGTATACATTAAAGAAAAATATTGCCATTGAGAAGGGATAAAATTAGAGCTAACCTTATTATCCAACCAAACCAGATACTGCACAACAGCAGCACCATCTCTGATGTGTGCTTTTCTTAAGCCATCCAATTCTGCTGGGTTCTTCATCACATTCAATTATAAAAAAAATGTAAGACAGACATCAAAAGGACAAGACATAGAAGATGAAAATCAATATTAACCATTACCTTAAGGGCTTTGGCAAGAGCTAAAGGTGATTGCTGCAAGAACACCTGATTAGCAGATAACTTTACAAACAGTGCCAGACAACACGAACTTGGATCTATCCATATTTTCTCGCTCTTGAACTGTTTTTCTGCACCATTAGATGATTTCTCTGTCTCCACCTTGACTTTATTTTCAGCATTTAGTTGACCAGATGCAAGCAGACTTACATCTATATCGACCATGTTGTAGTCTCTTATTTCAATCCCATTTTCATTCAAGTAAGTCTGAACCTGCTTTTGAGTACACAAGAAAAATGCAAAGATAGAATAGAGTAGAAAGGCAACTTTTTTTGGTAGTTTTGACTTTCCATAAATGATGTTTCTGCAATTTGTTTAATTTGCAGCTTTGTACTTTATTAGGTTTTATGTCATGGTAGTTGGGAAACTTTATTGTATTACAGCTTAATCTCAAGCATGTTTTATACGAGCACCAAATGACTTGCCTGTAACTATCACGGGCTAATGGCCTTTTTTTCTGTACCTAGTTACCTACTGGTTCCTGCTAACAATATATCTTACTTCCATATCGGTGAACTTAATGAATTGATCTCAATAGTCCAATTCAAGTTCTAAAATAGAATAGTTTAAATTGGGATGATCAAAGTACTGACCTCAGATGAAATCTTTCTATTATCCACATAAAAGAAAGCAGAGTCTGATGTTACTACGGCATAAGAATGAACCACTGGACAGTATGCAACATCATTTCCTCGTATGTTATAAAGCCATGCAACCTAAACAGAAAGAAAATTACAAAAGAACCAACATGATTATTACACTCCCATGGGAATTCCCAAAAGATTGAAAATATAAAACAAGCTGCAGAGATAAACTACTCCCTTGGAATGTTTTTAAATTATCAATCTACCAGATTAAGTGTGATATCATTTAATAAAAACAAGAGGAGCATAGCATGTTAACTATTTCCTAACTTGATCATGCAAAGTTTCACCCAAGGTATCAAATTAATGACAATGTAAAAAGTTAAGAAGTAACAAAAACCTCATCAAGAGAACATAAGATTATCCCACGGACATTCTCCTTCAGCATCTTTTCTCTAAGATCTTTCAACTTATCTTGGACATTGTGTCCTGCAAATTCAAGCGGCTGTACCATCACAGGAGAGGCTTCAGCTGGAGGTCGGTCCTTCCAAACTTGATCCACCAAGTTAGAAGAGAGCTGGAACAATTGTTGTTTCTTCCCTGAAAATGCCTTTTCATATCTCTGCGCACTTTCTACAGACACACACCACGGATCTATCCCAACAACTGCTTCACCTGGTATGTTCTGGAAAAGGATGACAGAATAAGGTTATATAATACAATAGTGTTTGCAGTGTTGAGTCTAAATTCAATAATACAGAAGGTACTCAATGCTGCATAGGATGGGGAGGATACTGCAGTCAAGTATCCGCATGCATCAGTGTGGTTTGATGTTGAGCTATTTAAGAGTTTTTTCTTTTGGTTTCTTCAACAAGATAAGGCATGCTGAGCCACAGTTTATTTTTTCAATATTTCTGAAAGACCTTCTCGAAACATCTTATATGCAAGCAAACATCATAAAGCAACAATATGATGGACTCATACAACTAATGAGATAGTTGTTTACATCAGCTATCCAAGTCTCAACAGTTGGATCTTCGCCAATTCGCATCAGCTTCCACTGGTTGCTTAGTTGTTGAGTAGCCTGTAGGAAGTATCGCCCATCTGTCCATAGAAGTGCCACGTCCATTGTTATAAGAGCCAAACCTATCAACAAAAAATAATATTAAAAAAATTCTGTGAGAATACTCAACAAACCTGAGAAAAATTCATGCAGTTAACAGCTCTGCAGTTGGTCTGAAGCCTAGTCGGTCAGCTCATCAATAGAGCAAATTTTCAAATTTCAACATTAACAAAGTTCAAAACAAATTGCTGTCCTTTTTTGCAACAAAAAAATTGCTGCAGATAATGGCCATGCTTCTTTGCAACAAAAGCTTTGTATGTGGAAATATGCCTACAAGTAAGAAAGGTAAAGGGCCAGTATATTAGTCTCACCAGCACTTCCTGTAAATCCTGACACGAACGCCCTCCTTTTATCCCTCTCAGAGACATATTCACTCTGCAAATAAACACAAATTTATCTGTCAACAAGGAAATCGTTCAATTAGCTGCTTCAACAAATGCACAGACAAAAGGTTTTGCTATACTTTTTAACATTTCAATACCCACAATTGCACTTGTATATCCACTAGAAATCTACCCTACATTCTCATACTATTTGAGAAAGAAACGGAAAGAACATACTAAGAAACACAGAAACAAATTTACACTTAATTACAGTCGTGATTTCAATATTGACTAGGAGTATCTAACATATCAGTTTGTTTAACAGTAATCAGAATATGGAAAACAATCCTCTCTACAATGATCAGAATATAATTCTTGTAAAATTTTGAGGAAATAGAGTATGTTTAGTGAACTTAAAAATAAGGCACATTTACTGATTCCATACACCAGATGCAAAAACTAGCTAAATTTTATAATTTCATACTTGCGAAAAAAGAACCATGATCAAGCTTGTTACTTAGAATTGCACTTCATAGTTCTGATTTTTCATTTTAAAATTTTAAAAAAAGTTATGACTCCCTGTTTTGGAACAATCTACAAATATGAAATTGTTAGCCTTATGGCCCGACTCACAACTCTTCAAAATACCAAACAATCTGATCAGTTGTTATTTTTTAAAATTAGCTAATTCTTGTCCTTTAATGTCTATTGATAGGCCACTTAAAATAATAGTTTTTTAAAGACAATATTAGCACATGAAACCAAACCATGTGTCATATTGTTAAAGCAAAACGCTCCAACCAAGCCAATGCCCAATTACCAGCGTGGAAGACAACTATGATAAAAGATCAATAAATTCATTGACATGCTATTCAGATATTCAATAGCAAAACTACAGCAGGACTTCCCCCTTCTGCACAACTAAATTAGCACTTTACCCTTCTGTATTTCAAAGAAAAGGAAAGAGCAAAGTCTTAAGAACCTCTCATCGTTTTCAATTCAACATCATTCTTACAAACACACACGTTAGCGCACAAAATTCAAGTGCGATCCGCTATGTGAATCCTTGCTAATTGCCCCCATTGAGTTAGTGAAGAGAACCTGGTGGTTGTCCTCGGAAGGGACGACGAGGGCGTGGAGTGGAGGTGAGTGCGAAGCCATTAGCGATCGGAGAGCATCTAGCGTGTCGGCCATGGCTTCCTTCTCTCTCGCTTCTTCTCTACTATGATTGGAGCGGGGTATGATAAAGGCGATAGATAACTGATAAAATTGTTATAAGGGAGATGGAAATTTCTATTAAGAATTCTGATTTAGAGCATCTCCGTCTCTTAAACTCTTGAAGTTTCTAATATGACGTGGCAGTTTCTAAATGAGTTTCAGCGATGTAGATGAGTTTCTTATTTAGAAATTTTGTTCAAGAGTTTCTTATTTAGCAACTATGATTTAGAGTTTATAAACTCTGACGTGGCATAATTATTGGCTAAAATTGATTTGTCTCCCATGGTATTGATAATATTTGCTGACGTGGCGATTTATAAACTCTAATTTTTCAGTTTTAGGGATGGAGAGTTTAGAAACAAAAAATAATTAAATTTCTAAAATTGATATGGCAATACTTTAGAAACTCTAAGAGTTTTAGAGATGGAGGTGCTCTTATACACGTGTATTTGTAGCCTATGAATTCTATTAGCCTGGGTTGTTTTTTCTAATCAGGAAATTAGTCGTTGGCTATTTATTAATGTAGTTTAATTACAATTTTAATGGGCTAAGTACTAATACAGTAATATTGTGATTGCTAGTCTATTTGTTGCTTAATAGATGATTTTCTGAGGTTGATGATATCATTTCTCAATACTTCCTTTCAAGTCGAGTTCGAATAAATTTATTTATTGAACCCAACTTGTTGAGTATGTTTAGATGACTAGTCTTGTCAAGTGTCTTTGTGAAAATGTCTACCAGTTGTTCTTTGCTTCTGACAAACGAAATTGCTAGTTCTTCATATTCTACTTTTTCTCTAACAAAGTGACAGTCCACTTCTATATGTTGTCATTTCATGAAAGACTAGATTGGCTGCAATATGTCGGGCAGCTTGATTGTCACAATACATTTGCATAGGTTTTGTGTGTTATATCTTCATGTCACTCAGTATGTGTTTAATCCATATGAGTTCACTTAATGTGGATGTCATGGCTCTATATTTCGCCTCTGCACTAGAACGAGCGACAACATTCTGCTTCTTGCTTTTCCACGTTACTAGGTTGTCACCTACAAAAGTGCAAAAATCAGTGGTTGATTTTTTGTCACAACTTCCGGCTCAATCTGCATGAGAACCATTTTTTTTCATCCAAATTCTTTTGACCCGGAGTGCATTTTAGATATCTGAGTATCCTGTCAATTGCACTTAAGTGATTGGTACGTGGAGCATGCATGAATTGGCTTACCATACTAAATATTAACGGTAAGGTATATCAATTTTCCAACCAACCTTTGATATTGTCTTATATCAAATAGTAATTCACTATCTTCTAGCCCTAATTTAGTGTTTGTTTCCATTGGGGGTACTAGCTGGCTTAGCTCCTAGTTTATCAATTTCTTTTAATAGGTCAAGTACGTATTTCCTTTGAGATAGAAATAAATCTTTGTTAGAGTGAGCTATTTCTATTTCAAGAAAATATGAAAGTTTTCCAAAATCCTTAATATCGAATTCCCTTTTCAAATATTGATTGACATTTTTAATTTCCTCGTTATTATTTCCTGTAATAATAATGTCATCTACATAAACAAGGATAATGGTGGTAGAGTTCTGATTATGTTTAGTAAACATAGATGAATCAACTGTGCTTTTAACGAAATTATTTCTTAACAAAGAGGAGCTTAGTTTTGCATATCATGCTCTTGGAGATTGTTTTAGACCATAGATTGACTTCTTTAGTTTGCATACGTGTGATGAGTCTAATGTAGTGTTATAACCTGAAGGGAGAGTCATGTAGACTTCTTCTTCTAGAATTCCTTGAATGAATTCATTTTTTATATCCATTTGAAATAAACTCCAGCCTATGTTGGTGGCTACTGATAGCAAAATTCTAAGAGTGCTCATTTTTGCTACTGGTGCGAAGGTTTCTTGGTAGTCAACACCATAGGTCTGGATGAATCCTTTGGCCACTAATCTAGCTTTATACCTTTCTATTTCGCCATTACTGTTGTACTTAATCTTGTATACCCATTTACACCCTACAGGTTTCTTACCCTTTGGTAAGCAAAACGATGTCCCAAGTATTGTTTTTTTCTAATGTTTGGAGTTCTTCGTTCATGGCTTTGTGCCAAACTGGATTTTGGTTTGCTTCAAGTCAAGTAGTATGTTCGGTTTGGTGTGTTATGTTTCCTAGATAAGCCCGATATTATGATGAAACCTTTTTGTAAGAGAAAGAACACCATGAAAGAGAAAGAACAGAGTATGGGTTAGAGCAGAAGCTCGTGACTCGTGAGCGAGTGCAAGAAGATAGGGGTGGAAACAAGTGCGAGTGAGAGAGAAAGTGATAGAGAGGAAAAAGTGAGTGCGAGAGAAAAAGAAGGGATCACGAACCAAATTATTTAACTTATTATGCACATTAATTGAACTATTTATGCACGTTAATTGACTTATTATGCATCTTAACTAGTGTTAGTAGAAATTTTGACCAGTTGAACTACAATTTCGATAGAACATTTCCCTTATTTATTTACTACATCAATAACTTAAAATTTTGTGAATGTTTTTTTCATAGACTTCCAATTTACTAAAATGACATTTTACAATTAATATTAGAAACATATCTTGTAACTACAAAGATAGAGGATGCTAAACTATTTATAAATAAATTATAATAGCATACGATACTCTTAGACTTGCTAATTTAGTAATAATGCTAAATTAGCAAGTGTTATACATTCTTAAAATTTAAATTGTAATTGTCGCATTCTTAAGTATAAAACATTTATAAATGAAATAAAAATGCTCCAACATGTTGAATAATGAAGATAATCATGCATTTGGAGCTAGCACAAAATAGTGTCGATCTCACCTCTCTATGGAGAGATGCATGTTTAAATTCTGCAAGAGTATTTTAAAAATAATAAACGTCGGAGATGACGAAACCTCTTTTATACAAAAAATTATTCAAGCATATGCATAGTAAAAGTAATATTTCTTTGGAGCAAACAAAAAAGAATAATAATCCATTATAATTTTAATTATAGAACTAACTGAATATTTTAACATAGTTCAACCTTTTGATGGGCTTGTGACTTTTCAATCTTGAAGATTTGTATTGTAAAGCCAAGTTTCTTCTAAAAACCAGCAAAAAATGGTTTTCATCAAATCATTAACTTAAGAAATTTTTTTGGTATAGGATAAGAATCATCTCCCGCATTGAGATATATTGGTTTTTTGTACTATATTTTAGCATCAAAGAAACGAGAGCTTGTGATATGTGAATAATATTTTTACAAATAATAATAATAATAATAACAATTATTATTATTATTATTATAAAAGTATAGGGCCAACTGAATATTTATGATAAATTACTTTTTGTGGAGCTGTTGAATTTCCAATTTGAATATTTGTATTGTAAAGATGTTTTGTTTACTCCTGAAGTAAATTGAACAATAATTCATTCAAATTTATTCTTTCTTTCAATATAAGGACCAGTAATATACATGTGATCTATTGACATGCATATCTATGTAAATTGCAGATCGTGAACAAAATAAATGAAAGAACAAAGAGAGGAAGGGAGAATGAAAGACGAGTGAGTATAACGAGCGAGGAGAAGAGGCTCGATCTTGTGCCTCGTATCTTGCGCGCTAGTCCTGATTATGAGCACCACGAGAGAGAAAGAAGGGAGTATGGGTTAGCGACAACTCGTGACTTGTGAGCGAGTGCAAGAAAATAGGGGGTGGAAACAAGTGCGGGTGAGAGAGAAAGTGGAAAAGAGCACGCGAGAGAGATACAAGTGAGTGCGAAAGAAAAAGAAGGGATCGTGAACCGAATTAATTAACTTGTTATGCACATTATTAAACTATTTTGAACGTTAATTGACCTATTATGCATCTCAACTTGTGTCTGTAGAAATTTTGACCAGCTGAACTTCAATTTCGATAGAACATTTTCCTTATTTATTTACTACATCAATTACTTAAAATTTTGTGAATGTTTTTATCCTAGACTTCTAATTTACTAAAATGACAATTTATAATTAATATTAGAAACATATTTTGTAATTACAAAGATAGAGGATGCTAATATTATTTATAAATAAATTATAATAACTTACGATCCTCATAGATTAGTTAATTTAGTAATAATGCTAAATTCGCAAGTATTCTACGTTCTTAAAATTTAAATCGTAATTGTCGCCTTCTTATGTATAAAACATTTATAAATGAAATAGAAATGCTCTAACATGTTGAATAATGAAGATAATTATCATGCATTTGGACCTAACACAAAATGGTGTCGATCTCGCCTCTCTACGGAGAGATGCATGTTTAAATTCTGCAAGATTATTTAAAAATATAAATATCAGAGATAACATAACATCTTTTACAAAAAAATTCAAGCATTTGCATAGTAAAAATAATTTTCCTTTCGAGCAAACAATTTTTTTAATAATAATTCATTACAATTTTAATTATAGAACTAATTGAATATTGTAACATAATTCAACCTTTTGATGGGCCTATGACTTTTCAATCTTGAAGATTTGTATTGTAAAGCCAAGTAAATTCTAAAACAAGCAAAAAAATGTTCTTCTTTATCAAATCATAAACTTAAGAACAATTTCTTTTAGTATAGGATAGGAATCATCTTCCGCATTGAGATATATTAGTTTCTTGTACTGTATTTTAGCACGAAAGAAACATGAGCTGGTGATATATCAATAATCTTTTATAAACAATAATAATAATAATAATAATAATAATAATAATAATAATACTAAAAAAGTATACAACCAACTGAATATTTAAAATAAATTACTTTTTGCGAAACTGCTGAAATTCCAATTTGAACATATGTATTATAAAGATATATTTTGTTTACCCAAGATGTAATTTGAACAATAATTCATTCAAATTCATTCTTTCTTTTATTATAAGGATAGAGTGGTGACCCATCGACATGCATATCTACAAAAATTGTAAATCGTGAACAAATCAAATGAAAGAACAAAGAGAGGAAGAGAAAATGAAAGATGAGTGAGTATAAACGAGCGAAGAGAGGACGCTCGATCTTGTGCCTCGTATCTCGCACGTTAGTCCCGATTGAGATCACCATAAGACAAAAATAATGGAGTAGGGATGAGAGCGGCAGATCATGACTCGTGAGTAAGTGCGAGAATATAGAGGGTGGAAAATAAGCGCGAGTGAGAGAGAAGTGACATAGAGCATGCAAGAGAGAGAAAAGTGAGTGCGAGAGAAAAAGAAGGGATCACAAATCGTGTTAATTAACTTATTATGCACATTATTTGAACTACTTATGCACGTTAATTGACCTGTTATGCATCTTAACATATGGGAGTAGAAATTTTGACCAGTTGAACTTCGGTATCGATAGAACATTTTTGCTTATTTATTTACTACATCAATAACTTAAAATTTTGTGAATATTGTTGTCTTAAACTTCTAATTTGCTTAAATGAAAATTTATAATTAATATTAGAAACATATTATGTAATTACAAAGATAGATGATGCTAATACTATTTATAAATTATAACAACTTATGGTACTCATAGACTTTTTAATTTAGTTAATGCTAAATTAGCAAGTATCCTATGTTCTTAAAATTTAAATTGTAACTGTCTCATTTAGTCATTTAGAAATGCTCTAACATGCTGAATAATGAAGACAATTATCATGCATTTGGACCTAGCACAAAATGGTGTCGATCTCGCCTCTCTACGGAGAGATGCATGTTTAAATTCTGCAAGAGTAGTTTAAAAATATAAATGTCGGAGATAACATCTTTTATACAAAAAAAAACAATTCAAGCATTTGCATAGTAAAAATAATTTTCCTTTCGAGCAAACATAAAATTTAATAATAATTCATTACAATTTTAATTATAGAACTAACTGAACATTTTAACATATTCAACCTTTTGATGGGCATGTGACTTTTCAATCTTGAAGATTTGTATTGTAAAGCCAAGTTTCTTCTATAAACAACAAAAAAAGTTCTTCTTTTTTTATCAAATCATTAATATTTTTTTAAGTATATGATAGGAATCATCAACCGCATTGAGATATATTTGTTTCACGTACTGTATTTAAGTACGAAAGAAACAAGAGTTGGTGATATGTAAATAATCATTTACAAATATTAATAATAATAATAATAATTAAAATATAATAATAATAATAATAATAATAATTAAAATATAATAATAATAATAATAATAATAATAATAATTAAAATATAATAATAATAATAATAATAATAATAATAGAAGTATACAACCAACTGAATATTAAGATAAATTACTTTTTGCGGAGCTGCTAAATTTCCAATTTGAACATTTGTATTATAAAGATATGTTTTGTTTACCCCAAAAGTAATTTGAACAATAATTCATTCAAATTTATTCTTTAATATAAGGACCAGTAATAGAGTGGTGATCTATTGACATGCATATCTACTAAAATTGTAGATCATGAACAAATCAAATGAAAGAACAGAGAAAGGGAGAGAAAATGAAAGATGAGTGAGTATAAACGAGCGAGGGGAGGAGGTCTCGCACGCTAGTTCCGATTGAGAACACAATGAGAAAGAAAGAAGGGAGTATGGATCAGAGCAGCAAATCGTGACTCGTGAGTGAGTGCGAGAAGATCGAGGATGAAAATCAAGTGAGGTGAGAGAGAAAGTGACATAGAGCACGCGAGAGAGGAAAAATTGAGTGCGAGAGAAAAAGAAGGGTCACGAACTGTATTAGTTAACTTATTATGCACATTATTTGAACTACTTATGCACGTTAATTGACTCATTATGTGCATCCACGTAAGCAAGTATAAATTTTGACCAGTTGAACTTCGGTATGGACTGAACATTTTGCTTATTTATTTACTACAACAATAACTTACAATTTTGTGAATGTTTTTATCCTAAACTTCTAATTTACTAAATGACAATTTATAATTAATATTAGATACATATTTTACATGCTAGTACTATTTATAAATGAATTATAATAACTTACAATACTCTTAGACTTGTTAATTTAGTAATAATGCTAAATTAGCAAGTATTCTACGTTCTTAAAATTAAATCATAATTGTCGCATTCTTATGTATAAAATATTTATAAATGAAATAGAAATGCTCTAACATGCTGAATAATGAAGATAATTATCATGGATTTGTACCTAGCACAAAATGGTGTCGATCTCGCCTATCTTTGGAGAGATGCATGTTTAAATCTTCAAAGTATTTAAAAAATAATAAATGTCGGAGATAATAGAACCTCTTTTATACAAAAAATTATTCAAGCATTTGCATAGTAAAAATAATTTTCCTTTCGAGCAAACAAAAAATTTAATAATAATTTATTATAATTTTAATTATAGGAACTGAATATTTTAACATAATTCAATCTTTTGATGGGCTTGGGACTTTTCAATCTTAAAGTTTTGTATTGTAAAACCAAATTTCTTCTAAAAACCAGCAAAAAAGTTTTTCTTTCTATCAAATCATTAACTTAAGAATATTTTTTTAAAGTATAGGATATGAATCATCTCCTGCATTGAGGTATATTGGTTTCTCTTACTTTATTTTAGCACCAATGAAACGAGAGCCAGTGTTATGTAAATAATCATTCACAAATAATAATAATAATAATAATAGGAGGAGGAGGAGGAGCAAGACTATGGTAATATGCATAAGACACACTCATTCATCATATGCAATTTCTGACCATCAGATCATTGTCAAGATTGGTGCCAAAATAAAAAGTTACATTAACTCTCTTTCTCTCCTCTCTCTATTTTGCTACCTTTCTCGATCTTGCTTCCTTTTTAAATTTTGGTGAATCTTGATAATGATTGGTTGGTCAAAAAATTGCATAGGATGAAAGGTTGTGTCCTATGCATATTACCATAATCTTGCTCTAATAATAATAATAAAGTATAGGGTCAACTGAATATTTAAGATAAATTACTTTTTGAGGAGCTGCTGAATTTCCAATTTGAACATTTGTATTGTAAATATATGTTTTGTTTACCCAGATGTAATTTGAACAATAATTACTCAAATTTATTCTTTATTTTAATATAAGGAACAATAATAGAGTGGTGATCTATGACATACATAACTACGAGAATTATAGATCGTGAACGAAACAAATGAAAGAACATAGAGAGGAAGAGAGAATGAAAGATGAGTGTATAAACGAGCGAGCAGAGGAGGACCGATCTTGTGCCTTGTTGCTCGCACACTAGTCCCGATAGAGAGCATCATGAGAGAGAAATAATGGAGTATAGGTTAGAGCAGTAGCTCGTGATTCGTGAGCGAGTGCGAGAAAATATGGGTGGAAACATGTGCGCATGAGAGAGAAAGTGACAAAGAGCACGCGAGAGACGATAAAGTTAGTGTGAGAGAAAAATAAGAAATAAAAAACCGAATTAATTAACTTTTTGTGCAAATTAGTTGAACTATTTATGCACATTATGCATCTTAAAATGTGCAAGTAAAATTTTTGACTAGTTGAACTTCGGTATCGATAGAACATTTTACTTATTTATTTACTACATCAATAACTTAAAATTTTGTGAATATTTTTATACTAGACTTATAATTTACTAAAGTGACATTTTATAATTAATTTTAGAAAATATTTTGTAATTATAATTTTAATTATAGAACTAATTGAATATTTTAACATAATTCAACTTTTTGACGGGTTGTGACTTTTCAATCTTGAAGATTTGTATTGTAAAACCAAGTTTCTTCTAAAAACCAACAAAAAATGTTTTTCTTTCTATCAAATCATTAACTTAAGAATAATTTTTTTTCAAGTATAGGTTCGGAATCTCTCCCGCATTGAGAATATTGGTTTCTCGTATTGTATTTTAGCACCAATGTAAAAGGAGATGGTGATATGTAAATAATCTTTTACAAATAATAATAATAATAAGTATAGGGTCACCGAAATTTAAGATAAATTACTTTTTGCGGAGTGTTGAATTTCAAATTTGAACATTTGTATTATAAAGATATGTTTTGTTTACCTTAGAAGTAATTTGAACAGTAATTCATTCAAATTTATTCTTTCTTTTAATATATGGACCAGTAATAGAGTGGTGATTTATTTGTTGGCTCAATTTTTTTTTTGTATTTGTTGATTTGCAAAACGATCTTGAATTTTATAATACTTTGTCTTTTAAAAACTTTTGTTGGAAATCATTAGGTGGATTTTTTAGGTTTCAAATGATCTCTGATGGGCATGAAAATGCTCCAGAATGGGATAACATGGTACCAATTGTAGATTTTGTGGTGAGCTTTTCAACGCCACGAACAATGCTGAAATCGAAATTATGAGTCAAAAGTTATGGCCAATTGAAGCTCAGGACAATCAAACATGAAGATCTCAAGACATTTAGATGCTAGGTTAATTCTACTTGAGCTTACAATAATTTAAATCAACTAGATTGAGTCAAAACAACAACAATGATAGTTCTGGAGCTACAAAGTTATATAATGTTTAATATAGTTCTATAACTTTGTAACTCATCTAAGCAAAAACAAGACAGGAAAATCCCAAAATATCGTATAACGTTATAATAAGTTATATAACATTGTATTCACAAAATGTCAAATAAACGAACAAATTTCAAATTTCTGGCAACTCAAACGGTAAAAAACTTTCCTACAATGTTGTGTAACGTTATAATTCGTTATACAATGATGTAGGAAATTCATACAACAATGCAAATGTTTCAAGCTCTTTATAAAGGGGATCCCTTGACCCTTTCTTCTACAAGCATTCCAAATTGCAAATCCATTATTCCACCATTGTTGAGCTTGAAATACATTGCCAAACTTTCAAAGACTCAATCTCATTAACATAAATTATTCTAAACTCTTAGAGAGATTGTGTTGAGTGATTATCTTATTGCCTATCCTGTTCAACTTTGTATCTTTTGTTTTTTGTTGGCTTGGGGCTCCACTGGTGTGTGTGAGACCAAGTTTGACATTGTGTATGGTTGGTTCCCCACCGGTGTGTATGTTAGGTCAACTCTGAAGTTGTAAATTCATTTGTTGCAGTGAATCAACTTGATCTTGTTATCATGTCGGGGGGGGGATCGGGAGTTTCGGAGAGTAGGATCGTCAATATTCGAACACCGTTAAAATCCTTGTGTCACCTTGAATTGCTTTGTTTGCATTTTCTAAATTCTTCTTTTTTATTTTCATTATTAATTTAGTTTAGAAATTGCTTGTGCTTTAATTGCTTACAATTGATTGTAGTTGCCAAACCAATTGGCCACGATATTCTAGAATTGCTTAAATTTAGCCCCCCCGATTTCTACACTATTGGCATGAATATCTACAAAAATTGTAGATCATGAACAAACAAAAATGAAAGAAGAGAGAGAGAAATAGATAATGAAAGATGAGTGAGTATAAACGAGCGAGGAGAGGAGACACGATCTTGTGCCTGTCTCTCGCATGCTAGTCCCGATGGAGTCATAAAATGACACAATAATTATGTCATTTATTATATTTTCACTTTTAGTATATTTGCAAAAAATATTGCTGAAATTATCAAGATAAATCATTCAAGAGTTTTTTATACTTATTTAAATTTTATTTGCTCCACAAAATCATACAAAAATCACGAAAAAACACACCATATCTTTTCAGATATTCTGGTCCCCAACCCAAATGGTGTCAATTGCACATCCATACTCCAGCTCGGTTGACTGGACCAGGTCCACCGAAATTGGAGGTTAAAAAGTTAAAATTCAGAATAAGACAAATTTAGAAAAAGAGAGCATAAATAAATCCCCAAAAGAATAAAAAAAGAGATAATAAACAGGAAAGATTACACAACATATATAATCATATAACTAAGTCTTTGAGTAATTAATTAACATGAATTCGTAATAAACAGTTAATCACAATTACGAAATATTTTTGCTCAGTCGGCTTTAATTATTTACATTTTATAACATTTACTTTTCTCTCAGATTCATTCATCCACTGGACAGTCTGTATCACAGTAACCAGAGGTGACAGAACTCGATCCGACCCGAGAAATTCATCTGACTTGATCTGAATCCGATTTGATTCGATATTTTGATAGAGTCAAACTATTCGAACCCGACCTGACTCGAGATGATCAGTAACCAGAAACGAAGCGTCACATGAGCGATCCGATCCCGACCGGATCCGACCCGAGACGACCCGTAATCCGATATGGCGCAACACATGAGGACCCTAGCCCGACACGACCCGACCCGCAACCTGAGATGGAGCTACACATGAGGTCTCGAGTCCGATCCGATCTGATCCGACTTGATCTGATACAGCCTGTAAATTGATCTAATTCTATCTTGCATACATCATAATTTAATTTTACTAACAAATTAACATAAGATAAAATCAAGATTTATTAACACAATTTAATAACGCGACCTGATCTTGTCCGATTGAACTTAAAACTCAAAATAATACTCGAAAGTTGTCGGTGCAACCCGACCCAACACCCGAAAGTTGTCGATGCAGCTCGAATCGAAACCGACCAATCTCGCCCGACCAGACCCGTTACCCGAAAAAAACCGACGCGACCCGACCCGACCCGATCCATGACCCGAAAGTTGTCGACACTTGACTACGCGAAACCCGATCCAATCTCACTCGACCCGACCCCAACCCGATTATTATCGACAATCAAACTAATCCGACCCGACCCGATCCGACCCGACTTGCCAACTATAACTGTAACCAATCAACAGCAATCCACCTGTATTGTTCCTACTAACTCAATTCTTCAATAATTGATCTCCTTTTTATATTTTAGTTTACACCCAACTTCCCACCACCACATGCAACAGCATTCCATAAGTTCGTTAGTTATCTTCTCAGTTACTATTATAAGGTTCACATGCATTTTTTTTATAAGATTTTGTTGTCCTTGTTAACTATTTATTTTTGCTTAGCTTGTTTTTCTTTTTCGCCTAAATTTGTGACCAAAACAAGATGTAAAATCGGAGTCACGTTAGTAATACCAAAAAGGTCACGAGGAAAGGTGAAGGGAAAGAAAAAAAAAAACGATGAGAAAAAATAGACCCATGAAAGAAGAGAAGATCAGATGGATTACATGAATTATATAAAAAATATTGTTTGGTTGAAGTTTAAATCTAACCAAAATGAAAAATATACATTAAGAATCTTCTTCTGCAATCGTATTTCTTTTTTTATGCTGTTTCGCCAGACTGGAATAAAATTAATATTTTGAAATTTCAATGATGTTTTGAACTATTTTATAATAACTATATAATTAATACACATCTACTTGACAACTGACCGTTTCGTACCAGAATAGTTGATAACATGATCCTGTGTTGCAACTTGCAATAGCGATGTTTCAAAGGAATATAACCAAACGGGCAGCTTAAGCTTCATTACTAAAAACAATTTCGTAATTTCTTGGATCATCTCCAACAAATAATGTACCGCAAATTTTGGGGTCTTCAAGTCCGTTCTGTACGTTCGATTGAGATCGAACTGCTGAGATTTATTTTTCACTCGCTCGACTAGCATAATAAGGTAGGTAAGCACCAATTTTCTATTACTAACTGTGCAGAGGATCGATTACAAATGAGAGATGGAGATCTCCCAAAAAATACAGTGGCTTAGAGACAGGGAAAAGAATTAAAGAAAAGACAAGACAAAGAATCGATCACTGTTTGTTTCTCTTTCTCATTAGAGAGAGAGAGAGAGAGAGAGAGAGAGAGGCCTTTGAACCCTTTTACCCTTCCCTTGGGGTTTCTTTGAGATTTTGTTTTTCTTGCTTCTAATCTCGTACTGGTTTTCAACTTTAGACTAGTTCTTTCAGTATAACTCTCTATTGCTCAGATTTCAGCTTTTCAAATCTCTTCTCTCTACTCTTTACTTCTGTAGAATATCCAATTAGCCATACCTTGTCCAGCAATGGTGTTTTTCTACCTGTTTGGAGGAGGCTGCTGAGTTGTTTTGCGGTTATTTCTAGTAATGTAAGCCTTCATTTGACCATTTTCTTGTGTAATTTGTTCATTTTGCGTCTGGAAAGCCTGTTTGTCCTCGATCTGCTAAATTGAGCTCAACTAGGTTTGCAAATTTTGTTTATTTCAGTGATTGAGTGAGGAACTGCGCACATTTTTAGCTTGTACCGTTTGTTCTGTTGTTACATGCCTTTAAATGTTCACAACGGCTTACTAGATCCAAAATTTCGTCTTTTGGATGCAAACTTCAGAATTGCACGGGCTTAGATAATTGTTACAGTTCATTTCTTTTTGCTTCTTTAGTCTTGGTTGTTGACCAGAAAGGAAAATTAAATCTGATCATTTGAACAGTTGAACTCCCAGTCAAATGGGAGTTGCTGGTTAATACTTTTAACTTGAAAATGTGTAAGGTCAAATAGGATTGTTTGGTGGGTCCTTGATAATTCGGTATGCCATACTGGTTTTCAATTTCCATTGCAGTTCCCAATTAGGATCAACTAAAGGCTGTGTAATCAATTATCCCTGTGCTTAATCAAGTCATATCTATGTTACCTTTTCATTCGAACTCCAACATATTTATAGTGTTCTGCTGCTTTACCTGTTCAGTAATTCCAATGTATATCAGAACCCTGCAATTTTGGCAACATAATGTGCTAACTTATGATTCCTTCCCTCATGCTTTAGGCTCATAAATTAAAATGAAACTCTTTAGTGCATAAACTTGATTTTTTGGTACTCTTTTCATAATTTTAGGTTGTCATATTTATTTGTTTTCTTTTATTTTGTGCTAGTAAGAAGATGACTTTGAAGCCAAAGAAGGGAAGCAATCTCTTAATGCCTCTCAATTTACGAACAAAATCGGCATCTCGTTTTTGTATGTTTTCCAAGGTGCGCTCTGATGTCCAAATCTCAGGAGCTTCACCGGTCTATCTAAATGTGTACGATCTAACACCAATGAATGGCTACGTCTATTGGGCCGGCCTAGGGATTTTTCACTCTGGGGTTGAAGGTATATTTATTCCTCATTTTTGGCAAATGCAGACTTATGTATTGCATGCCTTATTGAAGGAACTTAGTATTAGATTATTACTACATGTATCCTACTCAAATCATGGATGGAATGGTAGCAACACATTGCCAGTGTGACAGTATGTCCTGTATGGTCAACATGTCATTAGCAGTCTTTCTCACTATATTACTTGTTGCTGCCAAATTATAAATTTCATTCTTCTTTGTCTTGTTCGCTTTATTGATAGTTGACACCATTGACGTTAAAGTGGCTCAGTTTACTAGTGGTCATTGCCTGAAACATCTTTGAAACACATATCTCTTTTTCTATTTAGTACATGGAGTAGAATATGCATTTGGAGCACATGATTATCCCATAAGCGGTGTATTTGAAGTTGATCCCCGTCAGTGCCCTGGATTCAGATTTAGAAAACCAATATTTGTGGGTACAACCAACCTGGACCCTCTTCAGGTTAGAGAGTTTATGGAGCATCAATCAGCAAACTACAATGGTGATACCTATCATTTAATCATCAAGAATTGCAACCACTTTTGTGAAGATATCTGTTTTAAGTTGACTGGAAAACCAATTCCAAAGTGGGTTAACCGACTTGCAAGAATAGGTATGTCTTTTTTCAGCTGATTGTTCCAAAAAAATTATATGCTCCTAATTTCAAATTTAAAACCAGCATCCAGGAACCAAAAACCCAAGTAAAAAATGATGAACTGGTGATTTTCAATATGCAGGTCAAGTTTGCAACTGTGTACTTCCTGAGTCACTCAAGATAGCTGCAGTTCGGCAGGATCCCATGTGCCAAACCGAAGAAGAACAAGACAATGAAAAAAGAAGACTGACAGGTGCTCTCAGCTGCTTCTCCTCCATTTCCCTGTGCCCGCGCCAGTTGTCCTCCTCTCCTTCTCTTTTCATGTGCTCTCCTTCCAAAGGTTTGCTCAGATCATAGATGCTCAGAAGTCAGATCTGATGTATAATATTCATTTATTGTTACACTTTATTCTTACCACTCAACCAGACGCACATGGCAGATTTGCACAACAATGCTAAAAAGATGATGATACAAGAGTTATTTTTTTTTTCTTGGGTCTTTGTGCGTGTGTGTTGCGTGGTTTTGGGATTGTTCTTTGCAGGCGGGTGGGGTTTGGGGATAAGCTAAACAACTCATCTAGTGCATGAAGGACACAAGATTAACTTCTCTTATTTGTATTTCGTACTAGGTCCTGCAGCCCCTTCATGGGACTTGACAAGATCGAGCACTGCTCGCTTAAAGGATGATTGACGTATAATTTTTTAACCTTTAATCTCTTTCTCTACTGTAGTGTTTTACATAAGTTAGAGGTGTACTAACACCATTATTATTTTTGCAAGCAATTTTGGCACAGTTCTTCTTTGTTTGGCCATGTTATTTATCAGGGATATTGGGATATTCATCACAACAACAACAACAAAGCTTTTATTTCCAAATAAATTGGGGTAGGCTAGAAATGAAACTCAATATGAAATGAAAATTAATATCAATAATAAATAGTAAAATAATAGTAAAAATAAAAGTACAGGCATGATGATTATAATAATGCTAATAATAATAATAATAATAATAATACACTATTCTACCAATCATAAAACTAGTATTCTACGTCGTTAATCTTGAACTAAAGTCGTATAATTATAACACTACTTCTAAAATTTAGCTTGTCACGGTTCTGATAAGTGAATCGTTAACTTTCATGCACTTCTATCTGACGCCAATTGTTTGGAGGCATTTATGCCTTTAAAATCCATTTTTACAGCTTCATCCCATTTCAATTTCGGTCGACTCCTACCTCTTCTCGTGTTTTCGACGCGACTTAAAACTCACTACGAATCGGTGCGTCACAAGGCCTCCGTTGGATATGCCCATATCATTTCAAACGATGTTGAACAAGTTTCTCTTTAATTGATGCAACCCCGATCTTGTCACGTATATTGTCATTTCTAATGTGATCCCTTCTTGTATGCCCGCATATCCATAACATACGCACCTCTGCCACACTCATATTTTGTATGTGCTGTCCTTTAGTAGCCAACATTCTGCTCCATATAACATTGCGGGTCTGATCGTCGTCCTATAAAACTTACCCTTCAACTTTTGTGAGACCTTGTCGCATAGGATGCCAGATGCTTGTCGCCATTTTATCCAGTCCGCTTTTATTCTCTGCTAACAACTTCATCAATCTCACCATCGCTCATAGCATCGATCCCAAATATCGAAAGGTGTTTCTTCTAGGCACTACTTGTTTGTCTAAACTGACATCTCCATCATCTGATCGAACGTCACTGAAATCGCACTTCATATACTCGATCTTAGTCCTACTAAGTCTAAAACCTTTTGATTCTAAAGTCTTCCTCCACAATTCTAATTTTCAACCAATTCCTACCTTACTTTCGTCAATTAGGACAATATCATCTGCAAAGAACATGCACCAAGGGTTACCCCTTGTATATCTTTCGTGATCTAAAAAATGTAAGGGCTCAAGGCTAATCCTTAATGTAATCCTATCTTAATGGAAAAATCATCAGCCTCATCGTCACATGTTCTGACACTAGTAACAACGACATATTCTTGATAAGGTTAACATACTTTGTTGGAACTCTCTTCTTTTCAAGTGCCCACCATATGACCTTCCTCGATACTTTGTCATACGCTTTCTCCAAGTCGATAAATATCATATGTAAATCCTTCTTCTGCTCTCTATATCTCTTCATCAGTTGTCTTGTCAAGAAAATCGCTTTCATAGCCGATCGTCCGGACATAAAACTAAATTGGTTTTTCGTAATGCTTGTCATCTTTCTTGAACAATGCTCAATCACTCTCTCCCAAAGCTTCATTGTATGGCTCGTAAGCTTGATTCCTCTGTAAAGGTACTAATATACTTCTCTTCTACTCGTCTAGCATTTTGTTTGACCGAAAGATGTTGTTGAACAACTTAGTTAGCCATACTACTCCTATGTCTCCAAGGCATCTTCATACCTCGATCGAGATGTTATCAGGTCCTAAAGCCTTACCTACTTTCATTCTTTTTAAAGCCTCATTCACTTGTGTCTCTTGAATTCTTCGAACGGATCGCCTGTTGATGTCGTCAAAATAGTCATCTAGCTCAACCATAGTGCTTTTTTCCCTCTCTATTGAACAACTTATCGAAGTATTCTCTCCATTTGTTCTTGATCTCGTCGTCTTTTACCAAAATTTTTTTTGTCTCATCCTTGATGCATTTGACTTGGTTGAAATCTCTCGTCTTTCTCTCGCAGATTTTGACAATTTATAGACGTCATTTTCGCCTTCCTTCGTATCTAGCTTATGATATAGATCCTCATAAGCTCGACCCCTTGCTTCACTCACAACTTTCTTTGCATTTTTTTGTTGTTTTATACTTTTGTACGTTGTTTTCACTCTTGTCATGATGCAAACACTTATAGCAGTTCTTCACCTTGATAGTTTTTTTGCACGTTCTCGTTCCACCATCAAGTGTCTTTAGGTTAACGTCTATTTCCCTTAGTCACTCAGAATACCTCTGTAGCAACCTTTGAATGCGAGTTGTCATCTTCTTCCACATGTTATTAGCGTCGTAATCGTCTTCGTTAAAAGTTTATTCTTCGATCATCTTATCCTTAAAGACCTGTTGGGCATCTCCTTTGAGTTTCCACCATCTCGTCCTCGATATTTTGACGCCTTTGTCATGTTGAGTGCGTATTCGAAAGCAAAAATCCGAGCCCACAAGCTTGTGTTGTTGGACGACACACTCTCCAGATATAACCTTAAATCTACGCAAGCTCATTTGTCCTCTCTCCTAATAAGAACAAGATCGTCTGGCTCGAGTGTTGACCACTGCTGAAGGTAACTAAATGAAATTATCTCTTTCTAAAGAAGTTAGCTATCATGAGGTCATATGATACAGCGAAGTTTAAGATATTTTCTCCTTGATTTCTATCATCATATTCAAATCTCCTGTGCACTCCTTCAAAACACTCATTAGTTGTACCAACATGTTCGTTGAAGTCTCCTCCTATAAAAACTTCTCGTTGCTGGGCACATCTTTAAGCATCTCTTCTAAATCTTTTCAGAATTGCTTCTTGACATTCTCGAACAAACCTATTTGTGAAGCATACAGGTCGATAACTATTTCGCCAACGACCAACTTGACTAGGATAAGTCGATCTCTTTGTCTCATAACGTCGATAACTTCGTTCTTGAGGCTCTAGTCAATTAAGACGTCTACTCCATTCCAGCTTTGTTCTGTTTTTGTGTATCAGAGCTTAAAATCAGTATTTGCCACCTCATTCGTCTTCTGACGCGTCCATTTAGTCTCTTTAACGCATATGATATTTACATGTCTCCTAATCATAGTATCAACTAACTCTCGTAGCTTATCCGTTAAGGATCCTATTATACTACCCATACGAATTCTATTATACTCGGCTAGCTTTCTTATCCCTCGCACGTCGAGTAAAGTGCGAAGAGGCTTGCTTATTTGTCACTACAATCGGGTGCCAATGTAGCACGTCACTAAGGGAGTGACGACCCGGTCCTTACATATTTAACATCATACTCGAGTTTTGATATGGTGCGTCGCTAAGAGAGTTATGCAGCAACGAAAGTCTATTGGATTTCATTTCAATGGGAGTGGCTAATTTTTTTGCGTTGGCTCGTCAAGTCTGTCACAACCCTCCTCTTTTTTCGGGTTTGAAACTGACTATGTTGAAATAACACAGGTAGAGTTATATTGGGATATTCATGTATTAACTTATTTTGACACTCCTTTAACAGAATCAGGGTTTCATGAGGCTGATTGCAAATATTAGGAAGTGCATGCAGTTTGAATGCAAAACTCAAGACACTGAGGAAAACACTTTTGTTTGACTCTAGGAAATATCCGGTCGCTTCAGAATTGTAGCCAAAATTTGTAAAGGGATGTTGACCAAGTGTACCTTTTTAGTTCTCTTGTAACTTCCAGTTGCAAAGAAATAGTAGTTTCGTGTACAAATAGAATGAATTGGCGATGCTCACTTGGAAAATTTCTAGTTTATGAGTAGTAATTTGAGAAAGAGGATTCACAATTAGTTTGATATTATCAGCTATTTAGCTGTGATTCATTTTGTTTTCTGCTTTGTTGTAAATTTAAGGTTTATTTTATCTGTATGGTCTATGATTTCCATTTGTGAAAACACATCTCTGTTAGTTTTCTACCTTTTTCTTAATGAGAAAATTACTGTGCCTTTGTTTGGTGTATGTTTTCAGGTAATTTAAATATAATTCGCACACAACATTAATATAATTCGCAATGTAAATAAAAATAATGGTAGTGGTTCCAAGCATGTCTAAATGAATCAAGTAATACTGAGAAATATGTTTTTGAGTCGAGAAAATCATAAATTCTCACTGGTATTAGGTATAAATTTATTTGCTTTCAGAATACTAGTGTAGGCAAGTCAGTTCGACTTTCCACGTGGCATTCCATGGATCACTACTACAGGGCCCACATAACTTGATCTTGCCGGCCACTGTAGATGTACACCATTTATACATGCATGATGGATGCATTATACTAATCAATCATGGAGGTGAAAGCATGCACTTGAGCGATTCCTTTCAGCTTGTACAACACACTGACGGCTGTAGCTTAAGGGAATATATTCCTCTGAGCTCCAAACTTTCTTTTTATCGTTAATCCATGCCCGTTCAATCCCTGATAATTCATGGTATCATATTTCCGTGCTGGTTTGTTGTACATCAGCATTAAATGCACAAACAGAACCCTGATGCTGAGAAAATTCAACACACTAAAGCAAACAAATATGCTTTCTGTCAGCAAAGAAAAATTAAGAAACTATTACGTATGTACTTGGGCAAACATATCCGTTTTTCCAAATAATATGCATTGCCTTTTTTGTTCAGCGCATCTTTCTTGATTTTTATAAAGTTCTTTGTCAGTGGTTAACAGCAATATAAGGCTTGTAACCAAGGAATTCCATTCTTGTTTGACACAAATTGAAGCGTTTAAAATAATCTGCAAGTTGCTGTCCTTGTTGTCTGCTTGAAAGTCAATAACCCTTGGAATATGTAGATTTTCCTAACTGGAGTGTTTCTAATTCAATGTATTTCAGTAAAATACACAAAATAATATGCTAGGTCTGAGTTAGAAGTTAAGCATTACTCTATGCAACCTACCTCACTTTGTTATTTCGTTAATGAATTAACAAACACGTATATTGTTAGGCAATGAAACCCAATAGAATTTTATGGAAATCAAAATGTATATTGTTTGGCAAAATTTGCACTGCTGAACCAACAGTAGCAAAAGCTTCGCAGAGCTTGAAGGTGAAGCTAAGTACCTTCCTAGATCTACCTGAAGTAAAGCAGGCTGACTAAGAAAGCTGATTAAGATATATGTCATCAAAAGCTCAAGGATTGATTCTTCAATTTATTTTATGGCTCATCAACAGTTTTGAAAGCTTCCACCCAACAGAAAAACAACCATCTTTTTGCACAGTGCTCTCCAATAATATTATATAATCATAGAGGAATAACATCAACATGTGCCCATAAATATTCTCATCTTGTTTTCTTTCCACCTCAATCAGTCATTGATTATATTCTAAGTATATCTTTATGCACAGATAACAACCATTATGGATTTAAGATGCGGTATACACGTACGGTTGTGAGAGCAGGAAGGCAAGCTTCTGGCTCACAAAAGGTGCCGGGCTGATCAGATTCGAATTGCCGAGAGCTCCTCATAGAGAAAGACCATGATTATGCAAAGCAAATCAAGTAAGAGACTTTGCATTGTATACATGTAGAAAAAATAAAGGTGACTTAGATGCTACTAGGAAGAAACCTTCAGGGGTCAGGCTAGTAGGAATTGTACTGCAATGATGTCTCGGATCAGCGGCATATGCGGCTTAGCTTTGAAGGATTTTCTTCCGCTCATAATTTTGTGACGAATCTTGGCTAAGGGTTAATTTATCTTTCTATTTGTATAAGCATATTCTGATAATTGCGGGTACATTCTGCTAATAATGTTGGAAGAAACTCGTTATAATATATACTCTCTATCCTATCACACAGCTACTAAAAGTTGGATACATAGAACATACTGTTCCTATTAATTAATTTCCTTAGATGAGTGAGAATATGCAAATATAGTGCTCACTGCACTTTTAATGTTAATTATGCATTCTAAATACAAGTGAACAGAAATTAAAAAACTGATTTCGCATATGTAGGATGCTGAAACACACTCAAGTACTCAACAGAACAAATAATAAATTGGTAGCTTTTGTATATTTAAGTTAAGCCACTACTGAAACAAATGAACCCGATGACGGTCTGGCAAATCAGACTCAGATCAATATTATCAATCTAAGTTGGATGAAATAGAATTCACAAAGTTTCTGAAAAAACTGAAATTTGAGAACCAGACATGTGGGTCAAACTCCACAACCCAGGACCTCTGTAAAGGTCAGGAATGAAAGGCTTCTTCTTGAAGCCAAACTTGCCAAAAGAGCCTTTTTGACTAGTGCCATCCATGGTATCGTCTCACTTTACAAATGGCCATAGCACCATATCGTAATGATGGTATGCATCATCCTTGTCTTACAACTATATAATTCCCGGACGACTTCAACCACACCTCTACCCTTTCCTTCTCATTTCGCAAAACGACCATCACAGTTCACAAAGATAGAAAGTAGAAACGAAGAAGTCATATTTATCAGAAGCACATGAAGTCAACCAAAACAACTAACAACAACACTGCTACCTCCTTCCCATCCCTTCTCAGTTACGAGCCGACATCTGTCCTCGACCCGCGAGCCACGTCCAGCCCAGCCTCTGCAATATCAGCCACCACCGGAGACACGTGCCAAATCAACCCGCCTTCAAATCCTCTCGACGAATCCGACACACTTTCCTGGCTCCTGTATGAAAAGGACAACCTTTCGCCTCCACTGAAACCTTATCAGCTCAGCTTCTCCGACGATCTTTTGGATCCTTTTCAGCCTCAGATCACATCCTTTACCCATGAATACAACCATCTGGAAGTACTAGTACAAGCATCACATCTTATTGAGACTGGAGACCTCCAGTCAGCACACCAGTTATTGGCACGGCTCAACCAGTATCTTCCTGCACCTGCTGGCGTACCGATACACCGTGCTGCTTTTTACTTCAAAGAGGCTCTTTTTTCAGCCCTTTCCTTGCATGACCCACCCAGTGATCAGTCGTCACTCTCAGCAGTTGAGGTCGTATGCCGCATCAATGCTCAGAGGCTCTTTTCTGACCTCTCACCTATCCCAAGGTTTGCTAGCTTCACAGCAAACCAAAGCATCCTCGAGGCACTCGACACCATGCCCCAACTACCTCCTTCCATCCATGTTATCGACTTTGACCTCGGCCTTGGTGGCCAGTGGTCATCCTTCTCTCAGGCTGTTGCCACGAGGAGCTGCTTAGCACGGGTGCTACCTCCCACGATCCGTCTCACAGCTGTTGTGCAAAACAGAACTCCCGAGACTACTCTGGCTGCAGAGAACCTGTGTGATTTTGCCCAAAGCCTTGGGCTACGCTTTTCAGTTGACATTGTCTGTGTCGCTGGTATCGGCTTCCATGCACTTGGTCGGATTCACCTCATACCAGGAGAGCCTGTGGCAGTAGTCCTGTCCCCAGCTAAGGTATCTCTCAAAAGCAGTGCCACTGAACCTTACAAGCTACTTCAGCACTTCCTTCAATGTGCTTTGCCTCGAGTTGTTGTGTCTGTGGATACGGACTGCTTCACCCGTACATCACTCTCACAAAGTGTTGCTTCAGGACTAGAGTTCTATGGCAGTTTAATCGAGTCGGTCCAGGCTGCAGCTGCATCTACCAGTATGGGTGCTGAGGCAGCAAGGATTGAATGGGGTATTTTTCGACCAAAAATTTCTGACGTGTTGAGGTCGTGGCATGGCCAGTTGGAGCTTTTTCAGGAGATGTTCACTCGGGCCCAGTTGGCACCAGTTGGATTCAGTCAGAATGCCATAGCACAAGCAGAGTGGACCGTTCGTGGTGCTTCGGTAGATGGCTACCAAGTGGCACAGAGAGATGCATCCTTGGTGCTGAGTTGGCACGGGAAGGATTTGGTTGTCACGTCAGCTTGGCGGAGCTGAGTCCGTGCTGTGTTAATACCATCCGTGTAACTGTCTATAGTGTGCTTGCTATTGGCATCTTTCTTTACTTTTGGGGTTATTTAGTTTTTGTTCATTTTATATATTATTATTAATGAGGTTAGAACCCTTAATCATCGAGGCAGACTGGCAGACTAAGGTTTTATAAGTTTATATCCATAATTAGTTTTCTTGTATTCTGATAAATCACAGAGAAATCAATCAAGCGAATTGAGCTCTCATAATTGCAATCTATGATTTAAATGGAGAACAAGAAATGATGAAACCTCCAAGTTTTTCGATCCCCAAAGATTATTGCTTTCAGAGGTTACGCGGCCTGCAACCATCTGTTTCATTGTTTTCCCCAACAACGCTGCCTCTGTTAAATTAGTGTAAAGATAAAAAAAGAGGTGGCAGGAAAATAAATAGAAGTAAACATATTGAATAATCCCTTGAATAATAGATTCGATGATCTTTGACAGGACATGGATTTTACATTTCTCAACTACAATTACATGAATAATAATAGTTTGGCACCAAATTATCCCGACCAATGTTTATTGATGCTCCTTTTACAAAAAGAATAAATAATATAACATGAACGCTCACATCTTGGTCTAACATCTCAAATAAATTTTAACCAAAAAAGGTGGCCACTGCTTTTCTAATGTCAACATCTCTCGTATTCACAACTCCATTTGGCGCAATTGTAGAACCCTTACAACTAACGGCCAACGCCCAACCATTATGTGCTAACTGAAATGCAGAAGTTTCTCCTCCCTTCAACAATAATTAACAGTAACTCCAACATAGATTAAACATTAGATAGCCGCATATATAGAGGGCTACAGTTAAGAACTTAATCATTTCCCCAGGAATAAATACTAAAAAATGTACAGACTACTATGCAAATTCAATGATGTTTAATCAAATATGGTTAATTACAGGTGATATCAACTTGTATAGAGAAAAATGTAGATTTTTTCCAGAGAATTTGCAGCACTTCATAACTTCGCAAAAAGTAACTACCACTATTTACTTCTGTATCAGAAGACTATCAAGTATAGGATTCTCCGGATGTATACAGCTTCGAACCGTCTCTTCATTGTGCCACTGACCTCTGATATTAATAAGAATAAACAAAATAAGAACAGAAATGACACCTACACATATAATCCATGGACTTACATGCTTGTTTTAGATAGTCAAATATGTACATGAGCAGCATAGAGACCTTACACTAGAAGATTGGAGTTCCGAAATAGCAGAACCACCATTTTCCTGAAATATAAAATACAATTGTATTACGATAAATCAATAACAGCATCCAACAGTCATACAGTAATAAATGTATCTGGTACCTCGAGCAATAAATCCTTCCTTGTTATTATCCTAAGAACTCGAGAGGGACGGGGCACGACAAATATATGGCGCAAGCCTAATTGCCTGAACAGATTGTATACCTGCCACCAAAAAAACAAACTTAGGTGACGTACAAAGAAAGTTACAACAGGTTACGGTCATCAGAAGTCTGTTTGTACTACTGGGTGCAATGGGCAACCTTGCGATCAGATCAGCAATTTAGTACTTAATCAAATAAGGGCAGAACCAGTGGCAGAGCCACATGCACCCAGGAGGTGCAGTTGAACCCCCTGGAAAAAAATTAAAAAATGACCATATATATTACATTTAAAAAAAAAAATGACCATGTATTTGAAATTTTTGCACAAATGACCATATAAGATAATTTTTTTTTAAAAATAACCATCATTTCAAACCCCCTAGAAAAAAACCGTAAATCTTGAACCCCCTGGCGAAAATCCTGAATCCGCCCCTGGGCAGAACCAACCTGCCACCACCAGTGGGCGGTTCACTCAGGCCTGACCTGTTAACATATTGGACATGATGGTAATGGCCTAAGGGACCTGCACCCTCAGAGTTATCGTACGATATAAAATTATAAATTGAAACTTATTCTCTTCATAGACCACCTATTTTTTTTTCTTTAGTCAAACTGCATAATTTTTACATTGGCTCGCCAAGCCAATCACAACCCTCCTCCTGCTTGGGACAGGCTATGTGTAAAACTACATAGACCCTTGATGAAAGTTACTTTTATATTGAATCTTGTTCTGTTCATTGGCTCTTGATGAAAAATATAGGGTTAGGAAGCTTGACATTCCATTTAAACAGAATAAAACTAAGCTTCAACTTTGGAAGAACTCATTCCAATAGTTCATAAAATCTTTATTCATTTGAATTCAGAAACCCCATTTAGTTCGCCTTTATTGGCCAGGTCAGATCAGATTTGGTGCATCAAGTCAGCATTTTCGAAAACTTGTTGTGCTAACCTTTGCTAAAGACATGTCTTCTGGCACTACATAGGGGGAAGGATTTAGAAAGGGAGCGAGATCCAGATACAACTGCAGTTCATCCTGAGAGAGTTCAATATCCTCTATGGACTTCCCTTTACTTGATGCCGGCTTAACAAAATCACTTAATTTGTGACTGAAAAGAAAGAAAGGTAAAGAAGTTGGATTAATTGCGTGAGCTTTTTGGAGTCATCAAATCAAATTAAGGGAACTACTTACCTGTTTAAAACACCTCTTGGGCCACATGGAAATGGACTGCTTTGAAAATCTACCTTTGACTGAAGGAGTACTATGAGGTGACTGCCAAAACAAAAGAAATGTAAGTTCCTGAAGTAAACATGATAAGGGTAGAGGGCCAACTAAGAGCATACCTACGAAGTATGAGACCAATAATAACCGTCTCTCCATTTTGTCCATGATCTACAACCTGAGTTAACATAACAACAGAAAAAAGTTATAGGAAAGTAATTTATGCGAAGTATATCGAAGAGGAGTAATATTTAAAGACAACGGTTAAAAGTTAAATGGCTTCTTTCATGTCCAGGTCAGACTTTTGTCAAAACTAATAAGAAAGATTGAATGTCTTCTTAGTATCGAAAGTACTCTAGGCACAGAGGAACTAAATATGAGTCCTCTCTAAAAAAGATGTTCATTTCACAGGCATACAACCATGGCTAGTTTAGCCATTTTCAAAACGTGATTCTAAGTGTAAAAATATCACATACTACGTTTCACTTACAGGAAAACCATTGTGCTGGTTGCTTCTCAAAATAGACACAAGTTCTCCAACTTTAACAACACGAGGCAAGCACACAACCTTCACAAAACACAAAAGGGGCAATCAGTAATCATGTCAGAAAAAAAAGAATCACCAATATTTGAAACATCAAAATATCTGGCTTTTTGCAAATAGTACCTGTTGGTTCTTGCATGCCTCTTTTGCCGTCATGTTACGCATGAACTGTTTTGGCCTAGATTCAAGCAAAGGTATGCCTCTCAATTCAGCTTGCATGTCATACAATCCTTCATTGAAAATATCACCTACAGCCTGTATATATGGAACACTCAGATCTATTTGGTAAAAACACCCAAAAGCAATTTAGACACAAGGAGTACCTTAGAAACAAGAAGAACGAGCATGATTAGTGGTAAGAGCTTCAAGTTGTTTGTGATTTCAACCATAATTACACATAAAGAAACAGTCATTCTCATAGAACCACCAAGGAAAGAAGCCGCACCAAGAAGAGCATACCTGGAAACAAAAAGGCCTGATCAGATGGAAGTGGAACAGTTCAGCCTTCAGACTACGAAATTAAGAATAAGAACAGCAACAAATTAAATAAAACAAATGACTCACGTTCCCTCATCAACATCCAGTTTTTTGAAGAACTTCACAACAGCCATCCCAACGAGTCGTCCATAAGTTGACCCAATCATTATTCCAGGAACAAACTGACCAGCTGGAACAGCAGTTCCAAATGTCACAACAGCAAGAGAGTAAAACATAACCTGACATAACAACAATAGCAAATCTTGATTTACACTTCTCTTTTAAGATCAAACTTCTACATTTAAAATGAACAACTTAATTGTAACAAACTGGAAGTTCAGCGACTCAAATGATAGGTAAAGACAGCATGCAAAGTTCATCCACCAATAACTTTAATGGAGATATATCTATACCAGCTTGATTTAGGAACAGCATAACTGCAAAAGAACCTATACCAGAAAAGTCAGAAGGCTTTGAGCACTGTATTCATGGAATGTTTTTGCACTGAATAGATTTCGTATTGCATCATCCTGCAGCATGTCAAAGAGAAAATTAGGTTTACAAAGCTTAAACACCATATAAACTGTTCAATATAGTGGACTTATTACTGTGTGATCCAACCTGAGTATTGAAGAAAATTGTAGCCAAGTCATTGTATTCCTTATCCTTAGAACAGAAGAACTGCATTAACAAAAAAGGGTTATATGTTTTAATCAACATAAAAGTAAAGGATTATACAATCAACAACAACAACAATAACTAGGGATGTACACAGAAAACCGTAACCCGTTCGACCCGTTTAACACGTCCGACCCGACCCATCTTTTACTGGGTTGAGGTATTATCGGGTTGGATACCGGTTTTGATTTTGATAAATCCGTTATTATGGGTTGGGTCATGAATTTGCTCTTGATAACCCGACTAAATCCGAACCCGTTTAGTTACTCTCCTTTTCTTAAATTTGCAACATCATTTGCTATTATTCGACACAAGGTATAGTAGTTTTAATATTGATGGTTGTAGAATAAGAAAATAATTCATAAAAAAATGATCGGTCAAATTTGTTTTTAAAAAGCTAGAGGTGATAATATAAACCTCATTTTTGGCTTTTTTGTAATTAAAATTTCATATTTATTTTTTCTTTGCATAAGTTACAACATAAAGTCAACATATATTTTACATCATAAGAATTCAAAACTAAAATTAATTGACCTCTAAATATAATTCATAATTCATCAAATATTAAATTATTTTTATTTTAGTTTTGTTGTTATTTTTATTTATGCACAATCGAAATTACAAACCGCATAACCCGTACAACCTGTAAAAATCCGTATATAAAAAAATAGATGGGTTAGATTGGTTACGAGTGATTTAACTAAAGAATTTTTTTAACCCGATTATATCGGGTTGGGTTGAAATTTTGATAAAAAATCATTGACCCGCCTGTTGTACACCTCTAACAATAACAAAGAAGCCTTTAGTCTCAAACAAGTTGGATAGACTAGAAATGAAATCCAATCGAAGTGATGGAAAAATATAAATAATAATAATAAGTAACGATAGTAATAAAAAGGGCAGCCTGATACACGTAGCTCTAGCTTGCGCGGGGTTCTGGAAAGAATCGGACCACTTCGAGGTCTTTGTAAATTGTAATAATAATAGTAATACTCATTTAACTTGGCTGAAGTCACTCGTCTTTCTCTCTCGAAGTTTGGCAATCTTATAGACGTTCTTTTCGCCTCCCTTCATACCTAGCTTATCATATAGATTCTCATAAGTACGACCTCTTGTTTCACTCATAACTTTCTTTGCGTTCATTTTTGTCGTACGTTGTCTTCATTCTGTCATGTTCCTCTTGTCACTTCGAGTACCTTTGTAGCTACCTTTCAAATGTGAGTTGTCATCTTCTTCCACATGTTATTAGCGTCGTCATCTTCTTCGTTACATGCTCCTTCTTCGATCATTATGTCCTTGAAGACTCGTTGGGAATCCTTTGAGCTTCCACCACTTCGTCCTCGATATTTTGGCGTATTTGTCCCGTCGAACGCGGATTTGTAAGCGAAAATTCGAAACCACAAGCTTGTATTGTTGAATGACACACTCTGGAGGTATAACCTTACAATCTACGCAAGTTCGTTTGTCATCTCTCCCACTAAGAACAAAATAGATCTGACTCGGGTGCTGGCCACAGCTGAAAGTAACTAAACGTGATTGTCTCTTTCTAAAGAATGTGTTATTTATCATGAGGTCACAAGCTACATCGAAGTTCAAAATATTTTCTCCTTGATTCCTATCACCATATACAAAACCTCCATACACCCCTTCGAAACCCCCACTAGTTGTACCGATATTTGTACCAATATGACCGTTGAGTCTCTTCTTATAACAAGTTTCTCACTGCTAGGCACACCTCTAAGTATCTCTTCTAGATCTTCCAAAAAATGCTTCTTTGACATTCCAACTACCTAAACGAACCATATTCTCCTCGACTAGCTTCCTTGCCCCTCACACTCGTCGAGTGAAGTACGAAAACCCTTGCTCATTTGACACCGCATCCAAGCACCGATGTAGTGCGCCACCAAGGGAGTGACGACCGGCCCTTGCACATTTAACACCATATCTAAGTTCTGATATGACGCGTCGCTAAGAGGGTTATGCCCCAATGAAAATTTATTGGGTTTCATCTCCATGGAGTGACTAGAATTTTCCCTTGACTCATCTAACCTATCACAACCCTCCTCTTTTATCCGAACTTGGGACCGGCTATATTGCAACAACATATATTAAAAGACCATACAATGCTATTGCTTAAAACCCAATAAACTAAAACAGAAAAATCAGGTTTGACTCTTTGTTTGCTCAAAATCCTAATCACTGTTTCGGTATTTTTCAATATATCTTCTTTTCCAATTTAATCGATCGGTGCATACATGGGATTTTCTGGGTCAAGTGACATATTTATGCCCTGAAAAGCAAAAATTTAACTTCTTATGAACTGGCCATTCCGAAATTAAGCAAACCCACATTTACAAAATTGCCATCCATGCCAGGAGGTCGGGGGCAATCAATTCCAGGATTGGCTTCAGAGTCGGGGCAGGGACTGCATTTCCTTAGAAGTGGTAAGCCAAAGGAAATGGTCGAAGTTACCACTGATATGAGGCATGCTTCAAAAATCTGTACAACCAAACAGTATTGATTTAAGTATACTATAAGCAAACAAACATGTAAAACATTTAAGACTTAAGTGGGCTTTTACATTGGGCTGCTAGAGGCAGATGAGAAAGTAAATTTACCTTGACTCTGCTTCCTCTCTTATGCAAGTACAAGCGACGCCATTTGGTTATGTAAAGAGTTAATTGATTGAATAAGGCGCCTGATTTGACAAGAAAATATTGCATAGCTTAATAGCCAAGATTACAAAATGAAATGATCATCTACTACAAGTACTTAAGCCAACTCTCTTGGCTTATACAAGTTTGTTGTAAACCTCCAAAAAGGTTTCTTTTCAATTTCTAAATGATCAAAGAGCAGATGAACCCAGTTTGGCCATCTTGACCAAATTTAAGGTGTTTGCTTCACAAACAAGTTAATCAATCTTACTTCTCATATGTACATAAAGCAAAGTATAAATAACACTAAAATAGAAAAGGCCATGTCAGACTCACCAAGAACACCACCAATAACTCCAATAACAGTCATCGGCAATAGCTCCTGAAATGAATAGTCTTCTTGACCACTTCAAAATAATAAAAAACAATCAAACCAAAAGGTTCAATAACTGACCCATAGTCTTCACAACAAAGGTGGTTAAACCCTACTTAGGAGACATAACATCCAAGAAATAAAAAAGGAATTCGGAACAAGTAACATCCAGCCATCAATTTAATATTCATATTGCTCTTTTAATGACACAAATATACTCATTTCAAAGTACCACTTAAACAACCAGGATTCATAAATAAATAAAAATACAATAGAAGTGCGTACTCACTCTGAAATGTCCCAGATAATGAAACCACCAGAGCCAAAATGACCACATTTACCACTTTTACACCAGCTCATTGCAGACCGTACCACAACTGCAACAACAGCAGACGTAAAGAAAACTCTCCACATGAGATGGCTTCGCCACCTGTAGACAAAAATTCAATCATAGCAACTAATAAATCAGGTTGCAGAATGTTGTATTATTTACAAAACAGCTACACCAATTCAAAATCATACACTAGCTAAGTTAGTTTACTCAATTAAGCATATTTCACATGTTGAGTCAGTATTTATATCCATCTGAATGAGCAAAATTGGGTTTTTAAGCATCTTGTCACCAGATTTCCGTACCTTTAAACTCGATTCAATATCAACTCAGTACTACTTTAGTACTGATCTGGCAAATTTATGATTTGTAGAATTTGTGAAGGTAGTTAGGCTAGATCTATAGATATACATCAAGTTTTGGCCCAACACTGTAATAGTATATTCTTTTATTGCATACTCTCCAATAGACTACGCTGGTCTGAAAACACAATCAAAAACAAAAAAAATTGCTTACCATGAGGTAACTTCCTCCAAGGCAAAAAGCACCCCACCAACTGGGGCTCTAAAAGCAGCTGCAACTCCAGCTGCACATCCACATGTGACCTTTTTGAAACATTAGTTTGTAGAGAGTTGCAGGATTATTAGTAAGGTTCTTTTTTTATCCACAATTAGAACATGTCAGGACTACAAATAATAACATTGTCCACATCCAGTGCATGAATGTCACAGTAATGCATGTCTTCAAGATTTCATGGTTTAGCAATACAAAGGAACCCAACTCAGTTATAAGTAGTTGGATCCTTGTGGCATAGTTCAAGTTAACTGCAGTCTCATGTTGCTAGACTAAAACCGAAGCTTAACGACATTGACTATTTAAAAGAGATGCAACTCACAAGATCACGGCGGTCTCTATCACTTTCAAACATGTGAAGCCACTTCGAATTTAGGTGATATTTTGCAGATCCTCCCTGCAATTGATATAAGACAATTTATTTAAAATGTGAAGCCGCCCTACCCTATTTTTCTCTAGGCTACTACCATCCCAAAATCACTGAACAGTTAACTACTAACGTTTTAAGCTTTCAAAAGGCCACAAGGCAACTACACAAAGGTATATCATAAAATGCTAGTATACATCACACTGCTTCTGTGTAGGGGCGGTTTCTGGAAAGGAAGTTTGGTCAGATGAGGAAATTAAGAGACCAAGTAATAGACGAAAAAAGCAAGGGGTACTCATAAGCCCAAAGCGCACTAAAGCCCACATAAGATACATACTCAACATTGATTCAAACAAAAGAAACATGAAATGGTATGCCACTGGTAGCTGAAAGTACATACTTGTCCGATTAAAGAAGCAATGCAAGCACCAGTGTGAACAAGAGGCCCTTCTTTCCCTAGAGCCAGTCCACCTCCAACTGACCCGATGCTTCCAAATATCTATATTCAGACATACCAGTTATATCCACAGATATTTTTTCCAGGTTTTAATCAAACAAGAGAACAGAAGATGCACCTTTCCAACTAATGTTCTAAAAAGAAGGATCCCATGTGTATCAACTCCTGCGAAAGAACTTGACTTTGTTAAAGGTGAAACTCCTTAAGTAGCCAGTAAGTACAAGGGAAAAAGGAAAGACAATTTAGTAGGGGGAAAAAGGTTACCATTTAAGTATCCTTTAATTTCTGGAATACCAGATCCTGCAGCTGCAGGTGCAAAGTGCGTCACAATGAATACCGAAGTAAAGACTAACGCCAGGTTGAAAAGTACAAATACCACATAACCCGCAAAGTATGAATGTTGTATTATAGAGAAAGTTGCAGTGTACTTCCAGCCAGAAAAATTCTCAACAGCTAGATTGATAAAAACAGCAGCATATCCAGTTCCTGGTGAGAAAATGAACCAATAGGCAAATAAAAGGTTATCATTTCATCATCTCTGACAGACAAGAATACACACTATGGAAAATTAGAATTAGAAGTTAACATAACACACCGACACCAATAAGTAGTGCAAATAACCACTTGACCATGATAGTGTATATAACCCATATCTTTCCTTTCTGTGCCTGCCAAATTTGAAAAACAGAAGTCACCATATCAATTAAAAAGGGCTAATGCACACAAAAAATTACCAGTATGTTGTCTCTCATCCCCTATCACTGCCCTTCTTAGTTTCCAAAAGCCGAATATAAGAAACCAGTTAGAAAACTATAAAATATGACAGAAATGCATGGATTTCCCCTGGTAATTCGCTCAATAGTTCCATTTCACAACCAGAATAAGAAAGTTTTATCTCCAATGCTACAAAACAGGGAACTGCAAATTCTGTATGTGGCCAGTAAAATTCAACAGAACAAACCAGTCAAATACAACTTATTTAAAGAAGAAAAGAAAGATCCAAAACCTGTTGTTCTCTGTAGGCATAATTCTCAATGACCTCATAATCCAAGCTTTCCACAGGAGCACAAACGGCGACAAGATTCCTCGCGGCCGCCATTAGTTCGTCATCAACAGAGGATAAACCTTCAGGCTCCTCGGAGCTTGGCAATTGGGACCAAGGAACCCGACCCATTCCGATCCCATCCGAGAGGTGATTGGAGAGCATCTCTTCGATGGGAAACCAACTATGAGATTCAAGTCCCTCCCTTGTTGGAGGCTTCTTAGCGATTGGCGAGATCCACGGCCTCTAGTAAAAGAGAAGAAGGGAATAGTGTCCGAGTGAAAGAGAAGTCAGAAGAGGTGAAAGGACGAACGGTGGAGAGACGAGAGTTGTTTTTTGGGGTATATTTCTGACTCGAGATGGCACTGAGATCTTAGAAAGGGAATATCTTCCGACGCGATGAGCAAAGTAGAACCGTATGCTCTCCGCTCTCGTGCAATTTTTTTAACAACTCTTAGTCTGAATGCTCCGATTTAATTTCAACGCTTAGTATTTAATAAAATAATACAAAACTCCTTAAGTAAGAATTTAGCGTTAATTTTTAATCTGACGATCTAGATAAAAAAGTACATCCATCTGACATAAGAAAAGTGCATCAAAAAATATTTTACCATCGATTAGCGCCACTGCATTGGGCAATAATTGTCCGTCAATACGGATTGTTTGTCAACCGGACTGCATATCATAATAATAATATCCGAATTTATATTTGTTGTCGTTGGCGATGGCTCATTGAGTATATGACACGCGAACCTCACAAAATTAATATTATAATATATACTTTATGCATCCAATCATAACCATCCAAACTTAATCGAGCATTTAGATTAAGTATGGCACCTTCTTGTCATCACAATAATGACAGCAAATACAAATTCATAATAATCCAATCAGTATTTTGTTTCACGTGTTCATATTATTTTCTCGATAACGCCCTTAGGCTCACTTCTTTTGGAATTTGTGTATGTTGTCATTATTGTGATGACAGGGGCTGTTATCCGAATGGTTGAATTAGATATGAACGACTGTAATGTAATTCAGGAGGTGTATATTATAATATTATTTTTGTGAAACTCATTCTGTAGTGCAATGACACACTGCTACCGTCATACTAATGACAGCGGACATAAATCCACTTTATATGATATTAGATTTGAATGAATCCATTCGTATCGATTTTTTATGTCCCCACTAACAAGTATGAGATTTATATCCGCTATCAATAGTAACGATATGGTAGCAAAGTGAGGGTACGGAAATAATATTATAATATATATTTAGAGGTGGCAGAACCCGACCCAACTCGAAAAACCCGCCCGACTTGGAGTAGCCCGATATGACCCGAAACTCGAAAATGATCCGACATCAGATGACCTGATACCCGACCCGACCTGATTTGATATGACCCGAAACCCGAAAAGACCCGACATCAGATGACCCGATACCCGACCCGACCTGATTTGATATGACCCGAAACCCGAAAAGACCCAACATCAGATAACCCGATACCCGACCCGAGATTGACTGACATGACTCGAAACCCGAAATGACCCGAGATCACATGACCTGACGACCTGACCTGACTCGACATGACCCGCAATCTGAGATGACGACTTGGCCCGAACATAACATGTTAGAGATTCGAGATCATATGATCCGGCATCTAATTCATTTAGGATGATAAATACATGTATAAATTTAATTATAAATATTAATCATTTGTTTTGTTCCTTTAATTTTAACTACTATTCTGCTTAATTAATTTTTAATGTCAATTATTATGTAATGAAATATTGAATTCTCACATATTACAAAATATCCATTTCAAACAACTGACTAATCATCACAATCACAAGACGAATTATATCCTTCTTTTGTGACAAGATGGCTTTTTTTATGTGATATTACTTCAACATATTTGTTGATTTGCGTAATGATCTCGCCATTCTTTGGTGAGTTCTTTAATTATATGGGGACCAATTATCCATATGTTTTTCTGCTTAAGATAAAATGTATTTTTAGTTAATATTAAACTTCTGGTAATCAACCAGCTTAGGAGATAGATGCCAAGGAACTGCTTTGGATTTGAAAAGCAAGAGTAAAGTGCATTCCAACTAATCTAGTTTGTCCAATTTAGCACACTATCAGTTTCATCAGAATTTGACTGTTGTTTTTTACGTGTGTTAGCCTGATCAGGTCGAATATATCTGCAAATATAATAAGACACATCTAGACAAATACAAGAGTAAATCAAACCTGAAAAAAGGTAATGTCAGTAGAAAACAAATGATTTAAGTCAAGTATATCGAACAAAGAATGGATCCATTTGAATTCCAGTACTCTGCCTATTCACATATAAAAAGAAGCAAAGAGTTGCTAATTAGTTACAAAAGATAAGGATAACAGAACGAGAGAATATTAAATTGGAAATTTTATTATCAGATAATGGGCCTTGAATGGTTGTCAGATTTATCAACTGAAAACTGGCCAAGGGACGTTGAATGGTTGTTATTTAAAGATGAGAGAACTACAGGTTGTGGAAAACAATGATATTACAAGGTCACATTGGTGTGGCAATAAATGTTGTGTTTAACAATTTCTCAACTAGTAAATCACTCTTGAATTATTATGACATCACTTCTTTTTTTCTAATTATTTATCCACAAAAGCACTGAAAAGAAACAATAAAGCACATTCTGAATTAGTTGTTCACAAAAGAGCTCAACAAATCTTCCAGAAATTAAGCAGACCGAATGTTGAAGCATAAATCACACACTTCAATCAACCGATCGCATGTTTCTCAAGAGATCGAAAAACAGTGAATGATGATAGCAGCTATGCACTTATGCACTTATGCTATTTATAACGGGCCCATAGTGCCTCCCAATTATGCACTTATGCTCTTTTATTAATTAATAACTATATATAGTGTAATGATTCCAATCCCATAGCGCCTCCCACGAAATTAACGTTTGGCACACCAACTTGTGGCAGGTTTAATTTGACATTACATCCCAATTCATCAGCAACAAGTGCAAAACAAACTGAAGTATCAATAGAAATTTGATCCATAAAAAAATTATCCAGGCAAAATACCTCTTTGGACATCTCTTACTAGTGATCATAAAATTGGTACGGCAACAACTAACAACAGCAGCAAGAGTATTAAACTCTTAGTCTATTTCTGTTACCAGTTTCATATTCTGAGGAGACATAAGCATCAACAAATTCAGCAACAGAAAAAAATTAATAAATAAAGAGACGAGAACACAACAATAAATCCAACTAGTACTTCCTCATTAAAACTTAAAAAGTGACATACACAAGCCATCAAAGGATCTATAAGGCACCTTCAGTCTTGTCTAGTATCCCATTAGCATTACAAGCATAAACAACACACTTAATAACAGATACTATAAGCAGTCTGATTCTGCTCAAACTTGAGAGTAATTATAGTATGGTACTGATGCATAGTAATGGAGACTTGCCAACAAATAGTAGCAAGCTAAATCTTAAAAACCGTGAAGCTTGATGTGCTCTTTCTGACTTTCTTCACAACACCAGCCTAAAACATTTAAAGAAGAACTCATCAGCTTTCCATGGATAATTAGACACACAGGTATACATACAAATCAACAATAATAAAATATTTCAGAACACTTTTCAAAGTACCTGAATAAGGAAGTTGGAGACGTTTTTACGTTGATCACCTTACAGTTGAATCACCTATATACAATCACAAAAATTTATCAGATTCAAACTATTCACAAAGAAAACACCAAAGCTGTAAAAAAATCTTCTGCTTAATATTACAAAGAGAAAAGAAGAAGAAAGATAAATAAGTACAGTACCTGGCCCATCTCAGGGTCCTGAACGACAGTACCATTGCAACAGAACTCCTTTTTGAGGTCCTTGAGGATTTTCTTGTAAGAGAATTCTTTCTTCAGACCCTGCACGATCGTCAAGCTCTTACGGCTATTCCTCTGCTGAATGTGTATGTGTACGAAATCTTTTTTTTCAATGTTCACCCACTTCCAGTTCACTCAAGAGAAAAACAAAAGCACAACTAAAAATCTGGCATTCATTTGTTTAATTGAATCATGCAAGTCCATAAGACTGAAAATCAATGTGATGACTGATTTGCACCTGAACTGAATCATGAAATTAATCAGGCTGAATAAATTTCTTTCAGAAAAATGAATCATGAAATCAATCAGATTAAAAATCAAGATGACCTACACAAAAATGACCCAAAAACTTGACCACAAATGCCTCTCCCAGTCATCCTCATGCCTTGTTCTATCTTACACAAGAATCTGAAATATAAAATAAAGCCAATAGTTTAACTTCAAAACATACTTGAATTATGTATAACAGTATAAGTAAAATTCGATGCAACTCAATTACAGACGGGACTATCAGTCGGTACAGTTCTGTCAAATTTGTGATTAGTGCAACATATTTACTATTATAACACAGTGCTGAGTCCCTAATTGTTATTATTCTATCATATCCATTCCCTGACCCAATCTAAATGATTTATTGCAATATATCTCTTCAGCGAAGCCATTAAACTAATTCAGTGTATGATGTTACCTCATTGATGAAGGCAGCAGTATTGGAGAAGAAACTATTACATATTGTCTACAAGAACTTTTGATATTTTTTGTTTTATTTTCTGATTTACAGGTTTAGGCACAAGAAGCAACCGAAGTGAAAAAGGTCAAAAGGAACATTACGAACCTGAAGAAGCTAAAGACAATGGGATGGTGAAACTAAGTCAATCTTTCCTTCTGCAAATTTATTGATTTCTGCATCTTCGGGACCATAATCTGATATGAATAAATATAAGTAAAATAATATAAAAAAGTTTAAGAAAATAATGAAAATACATAATTACGTACGCTCATAACCATACAACTAACTTCGTGTAGTGATCAAGGCCTCGCAATTTTCTGGTAAAAGACGACTTCTTCATTTATTGAGAACTCTACTTCCAATGCTGAAAGTGAAGGTTGTGTGTTTTGAAAGTTATCTTTTTGATAACGAATTTATAAATTGTTTATGATTTTAAATGTTATTATACATTTATGTTCCTTGAGATTGATATGTTATATCTTTAGAAGCGTTCAAGAAGATGTTCATGGTCTTGAACCATAGAACTCTTTAGATTAAAACATATAATCCTAAATATGTTCACAATCGTGGTAATTAAAGGGAACATTATTTACCATTAAGATTGTCATGTCAATTGAAAGTACATTATAGTTCTATAAATGTTGATAAGTGATTATTATTCAATGACATGAGTATATAAAATGGTGATTCTTTATATACTGAACATGACCTAACTAGATGAAGCATTATATGGATTAGTTTTGTGTCATTAATGTTTCCAATGTGTCTTTGAATCTTATATATGAGACATGTAAGTTTTTCACATGAGAAGTATATAATGTGATTACTATTAAAGTCCATTCAAATGATTGGAATAATATAGTAATTCGTTATGTACAACTTGTGCGTAAGAAATTTATATGTCAATATTATTATTATCCCTCAATTATTTGAGTTATGATATTATTGGGCCCCTTGGTAAAGTGAAATTATATTGCATGCAATATAACTGATGTAGTTATACTTATAATTCACTCGAGAGACCAAGAAAAAAATATAATGCAAAAATGACACGATCATATTTTGCATATTATTTAAAATATCATGAGACAAGAATAGACACGAATTAAGTGGATCAAGCACGTAACGATTATGTCGTTTGGGAGACTATAATGTAGTGATAGAACCTCTTATAGTCCATAATATAAAGTATTTTATATTATATCCCAAGATGACGTAGATCCTCTGTAAGGTCACACCAACTGAACAGAAACAACAAGTATTTTACATTTTGAATGATGTATTTAATCTCATAATGTATGAGTTAAAATGCATGTGATAAAATGTTAAAGTAATATGTCATGTAAAATGACATGCTTAGATCATAAAATAAATTTATGAGAATATATGTGAATATTATTTTGTATAATATTTGAGAGCATTATAAGAATAATAAATTAATTCATATTAGAATAATATAGTAATATTATTTACTCATAAATTAAATCCTTGCAAAATATGATTAGGGAATAACAAGAGAGTAATCATAGCCATTTGTGTAAATAATTAACACAAGTGTTGCCCTAGGGCTTGGCTATATAAAGGAGTATGTTTGAGATGAAAAATGACTTTTTCTCTCTCTTGCTATAGTGGGATGAATAGTAATCCGTGAATAGTAACCCTTATTTCTCCTCTCTTGTGTGTAGAAAGAAAAACTCCATTGTTCTTCTTTCCCTTCTCTTGCAAGGTTTAGCCATCAAATGAAATAGCTTGTTCATTGAAGATGGAAGATCTAGGTGGTTGGATCTAAGCTCTAACCTCTACATCCATCTATCTAAGGATGCTTTAGGTTGTTGTTTAGGTTCAAGGTGAACCAAGACACAAGGGTGCTTCCATGGCCGAAGAAGGAAGACGACGGTTTCCAAGAGACCTAGAAGAGGAATCGACTCCTCTCTACGAAGAGATTTGACAATCTCTTTAGGTATAATCTTTTATCCACTCTTGTGCAAGAAATAAATGTGTTATTTTCTGTTTTGTTGATGCACAAGAGGTGTTCGATGAAATGTCATAGTGTATTCTTGCTTGCAATTGTTATATAAATAAGATCCTTTGTGTATTGAGTTAAATAGAGGCAAAAAAAATTTAATTTTCGCCCTCTTGAACTTACACATGAAATCTCAACAGTGGTATCAGAGCTTAGGCTTATTTTATAGCAATTAGACTATTTAATTAGTGCTAAATTAAGTGCACAAGTGTTTAGTTGCTTATCTCTCAAGTTTTTGTTCATAAATCTGTCCCTTTTGGGTTCTTAAGACATTTAATCACTTTGGTAATTTTTGAATCACGAATTTTGTGAATCTAAAAAATTTCTACATTAGTTTATGATGTGTGAATAAAGATTCTAAAATAAAATGAGGAGCTTAAACCGTTTTATTAATGTAAACAAAAATAAGAAAAATGGGTAGAATGCTGGATTTTCTGTATTCAGTTTTCTGTTTTGTTGAGATTCAAAATAGCATATCTCAAATTTGGATGAATGGATTCATGCATGCTACCTATCATTAGAAAGATGATGTGGTCTTGTTTCTATAAAACTATATTTTGTAATACAAAAGTATTACGGATTTTATGTAAAGTTACAAACTACAGAGGTGACAACAATCTGTTTTCCAGATCTGGAATCCTGGATTAAAATATGTTTTTCTCACGAATGGTTAACTATTTTCTAGATATCTTTATACATATAGAAAGGTACTTAAATATAGTTTTCAAAAATGTATGGCTTGAATTTTAATTCGAAAGACACATTTTTTGGCATAGAAAACACTGACTGGTGCGCAGCAGGTTGAAACTGGAGACAGTTTCTGAAATTTCATTTTTGTGAAATTTATTGTTGCACAATGATTTGTTTTGTAAAAAAAAATATTGTGTTAGGACTCATCCAAGTATGATTGAAAGTGATAGAATTAAAATTTTAAAATTTTAATTAACAATAATGATGATTAAGAACAAACAAGTCAATTTATGTCTTCTAAAAGTCATTAGAGAATATTGGAGATTCTTAAATGAATCATATATAATAACATTTAAATGATAAATGTTTGTTCTATTGAATAATTGACTTTCTAAAAGGGCAATCAAGCATGACTTGTTTTGTTATTAGGCCATAAGTGAGTGAGAGTTGTGTGAGGCACTTCTCTTTGCACGCCATGTGGGAATAACTTAAAAGTCATAGAGAATGACATTTAATTGATAAATGTTTATTCTATTGAGATTATTTTTGGGATTTAAAATAATTTAGATGGAATAATAACTTGAGAGATATGGACATAACTAAACAAGATTGAATAGTGCAGTGAGATTATACTTGTATACTAACCCTGTTTTGTAGGAGGATTGTGGGTTTTTATGGCTCAAGATTTCCAATGCCTTGTGTGTTGTAATTAATGATGTGTATGAATGTGTGTAATTGCGGCCTAAGGTGCTATTATTAATTAATTGTAATAATTAAATTATGGCAATGATGTTAGGTTGTCATTCATGTATTAATTCATTCTTGGCTTGCATACCACATAGGATTTTACATTAGGGTTATTCTAGATGTACTTTTCATTTTGCTTTATAATAGCTTCAAAGTTAGGGGTGCAAACGGATCAGATATTTATCCGATTATCCAGATCCGGATTTTAACGGATATCGGATATTCGGATTCAGATATTTCGGATACGGATACGGATACAGATAATTTTTTATCGGATACGGATATGGATACGATTTTGAATTTTGAACCGGATACGGATTCGGATAATTATCCGAATCCGGATGTTTCGGATTTTCGGATATCCGGAAAAATGTCAGCCCAATTTTTTTTATTTTTTTATAGCTAAGTAAATTAATTTTTAATTGTTTTGAATATTTATAATATTAGAAAAATAAATTATAAAGACACTACTCATTACAACATTTTAATTATTTCATTAAATTTATTTTATAATATAATTTAAAATAATTTTATTGTTGAATAATGATATACTAACGATTTTTCATAATGTACTCATTCCATTTAATTATCCGAATTATATCCGTATTTGCATCCGTATCCGTTTATTATCCGATTCGTATTCGTTTATCATCCGATCCGTATCCGTATCCGGAACTATCTGTATTCATATCCGTATCCGAAAAATAAAAGCGGATATGGATATGGTAATGCTATTATCCGTCCGTATCCGATCCGTTTGCACCCCTATTCAAAGTAGTTTGAAAATTTGGTGGGTTTTAGTAGCTTAGATGTATTCCTTCTGAAGATGATTGATGAAGCTACAAGAATGCAAGCGGAAGCCATACAACCCACGCAGCTTATTTATTTTATGAATATGTTAGATAATTTGTATTGTCAGGCTAAGTATTGTTTGGATGAATACATGCCCTACCAAAACTATCAAAGTCATATTTTCACTATGTCCATGAAAAATGTAAGAGTATCTTTCCTTCTCATTTTATCCACTTTAAGCTAGTAGTCAGAGATAAGCATGAGTGTGACTCTTATTACTAGAAATCGTGGAACTTGCATGGATTAGTTATTAAGCCAAAAATGAGTGGAGTTGTGTGAGGCACATCTTTTGCTCATTATGTGGAAATAACTCATTCATTCTTGTTGTTCAATAAAATGAGTTTCTTAATAAATCACCAAGATCTAGGCTTGAGTTTTGGGAAAGAGAGTTTTATTAAGAAGTTGAATTATTCTTTCTTAATGAAACGACAAGAGTCATAAGGTTAAGTTTTACTTAAAAGTTTATTATTGGTAAATGATTACATACCTTAACAAATATTTGTATGAGGTCTATTTATTTGAAATGGGTCTTGTGTGATTAACAAAACGGACAAACTTTAAATATTTTTTGAGTACAAATTATTCATGAACAACGATATACCCTTAATGAATTTTATAGTTGTCTATATCTCCTAATTTGTTTTCTATGGTTATAAAACACCCATTTGCTAATGACATAAAAGGACAAATGAGAAATATGTCTTAACTATCGTGTCAAAAAGCAAGATGATTGCTAAGAAAAAAGGCAATATAAATAGCAAGACAAGTAAGATGCATCTCTTACTCAATGGCAAAGGATGGAGGAGCTCAAGATAGCACCTCCAAGAGAAGTAAGGAGAAGGACTCTCCAAACTCTAACATAGAGCGCTTCTAATGCCACGAGAAGGGACATTTCAAAATGAATTGCCCCAAGTACAAGAATGACTTGGATAGAGGCAAAGGTTGAAAGCAAGCATCCCAATGCATACTTGTTATTGAACTAAATTTAAATTTAGTACGATGATCCAAGATTTGGTAATGATACTGAATCCTGTGCTCACTTAGTTTATAATGTGAATGCACTGAGGGATAAAAGATCACTCTCGAAATGAGAGGTTGTGTTGAAAGTTGGTAATGGTGCAAGTATATATGTGATTATACTCGGCACCCTTAACTTACAATTGTCTAGTGGTTTATATTTAAATTTAAAGGATGTTTAGCATGTTTATACAAATGCTATCATTTCTAATAAATGATACTTTGTTTAGTTAAGGATAAACATATGTTGAATGTCAATAACAAGATACTCAAGATGTCACATACGAATAAAACACTTTTTATGGCACTATGTCCTGGCCATATAAACAAGCAACACATTTTATCCACTTTAAGCTAGTAATTGAGAATAAACATGAGTGTGATCTTAATTGCTAGAAATTGTGAAAATTGCATGAATTCATCATTAGGCCAAAAATGAGTGGGAGTTGTGTGAGGCACATCTCTTTGCTCAATATGTGGAAATGACTCATCCATGCTTGTTAACTACCAACCATGACTTTGTTATTAAGCCATGAATTAGTGAGAGTTGTGTGAGGCACAACTTTCTACTCATTATGTGGAAATGACTTGTTCATGTCTATTAATTACTCAACACGAATTCGTTGTTAGGCCATAAATAAGCAAGAGCTGTGTGAGTCACATCTCTTTGCTCATTATATGAAAATAGTTTATTCATGCTTGTAATCAATAATGTGAATCTTGTTTAACAGGAAAGATGACCAAATCATCGTTAAATGGTAAAGGTGTAAAGACAAACAACTTATTGGAATTCATACATTTTCGATGTATGTGGTCCTATGAATAAGAGTGCAAGAGTTGATTATAGGTACTTCATTATCTTCATAAATAATTATAGTCGATATGACTATGTGGATCTTATGAAGAATAAGAATGAATTCTTTGAAAAATTCAGAGAGTACAAGAATGAAGTAGAAAATCAACTTGACAAAAGAATTAAAGTCCTACGAATTGATCGTGGAGACAAATACTCGAGTAATGAGTTTAATACATACTTGAAAGAGTGTGGTATCATACCACAACTCACTTCACCCAGAACACCGCAGTGAAATGGTGTTTCTGAGAGAATGAATCGAACCTTGATTGATATGGTTCGTTCAATGATGTACCAAACAGAGCTATCTTTGTATTTTTGGGGTCACGCACTCCAAACATCAGCTCACGCACTAAATATTGTTCCATCAAAATCCATTGAGAAAACTCCACATTAGTTTTGGATGGGCAAACCATCCAACATATATTTTTCTCAAAGTTTTGGATTGTGAGTCATACGTCAAGCGTATGATGTCAACTAAAATCCAAAATAGATAAATGCTTCTTCAGGAGATCCAAAATAAAAAGGTTACAACTTTTGGCACAAGTTAACGAATATTATATTTGTTAAGAATGGTGCAGTATTCTTAGAGAAGAAATTTCTCAAAAGAATCAAAAGCAATGGCAATAGGATAACACTTGAGAAAACTCAAGAGGATCCGTAAGTGATCATGAGATGAATGATAGCATTCAAGATGGTCATGAAATGCCACATAAAGTTCCTTTGATCAGTGGGAGTACAAACAGTCACGCTTCACAAAAGTTTGTTGAAGAGACTTATACCTCTCATCAAGTGTTCGTTCAACTCGACCCGAGCAAGAACCAAATTCACAATAAATTGTGAAAGAAGTTGAAGAAGCTCAATAAGAGTTGCAAGAACATAGTAAGCTTAGAAAGGTCAACAAGGGAAAGAAGAAGACCTGATTTTTATATGGGTCTTCATGAAGTCTTGGTAATGGATACCGAAGATCCCTCGACCTATGAAGAAGCAATGGAAAGAAAATACGGCAGACAACCATAATTCGAAATAAAATTCATGTATTGCAATCAAGTGTAGAACTTGATAGATCTTCCTTAAGGAAATAAACTCATTAATAACAAATGAGTTGTTAAAAGGGAGATGGACATGAATAGTAACATGAAAAACAAGGCAAGACTTGTAATGAAAGGTTTTAGTCGAATTTGAGAGATTGACTATGACGAAACCTTTTTCACAAGTTTTCATGTTCAAATCTATTCGGATTATGCTAGGTATTGATGCATTTTAGGATTATGAAATCTGTCAATTGGATTTCAAAATAACTTTCCTAAATGGTAAGATAGATGAGGATGTGTACATGTTACAACATTAAGATTTTGATGATCCAAAAAACAACAACAAAGTATGCAGGCTTCAAAGAGTCATTTATGGCTTGAAGCAAACATTGAGGATGTGGAACAAGCACTTTGATGAAGAGGTTAAAACTCATGGATTCATTCAAAGCAAGGAAAAACTTTGAGTATACAAGAAGGTTAGTGGGAGTCATATGTAGCTCTAGATCTTGCATGTCGATGACATATTGTTAATGTAGAATGAAGTATCTTTGATGGAGCAAACAAAGAGCTCATTGAAAATAATGTTTTTTCAATGAAAGACATGAATGAGGCTCAATATGTCTTAGAGATTAAGATATATAGAGATAGTCCTCACAAGCTCATTGACCTAAGTCAAAAAGTTTAAATTGACAAAATCTTGGAAATATTCCGTATGAGAAATTTCAAGAAGGAAAATGTGTCAATAAAAGTGTTGTGCAATTTAGCAAGTTACAATTTGTCACAACACACAAAGACATAAAATGCATGAAGAATGTTTCCTATGAATCAGTCATAGATTGCATCGTGTATGTTATGGCTTGCAGACTGTATGTCGGCTATGCTCTAAGAATGACAAGTCATCATTAGACTTCATCTAGTCCTAATTATTGGACTACAGACAATAATATTCTTAAGTACCTAAAAAGGACCAAGAATATGTTTCTTGTCTATGGTGGTCAAAGATAGCTCATTGTAGAAGACTACACAGATGCTAGTTTTATAACTGATCCAGATGATCAATCTAAATATGTCCTTCTTCTAATTGATGGTGAAGTGAGTTAGCATAGTTGGAAGTAATCAACTATGACAAACTCAATCACCTCAGCGGAAGTCATGGCGGTCGCAGAGGCAAGCAAAGAAGAATGGATAAAGAAGTATCCTAAGAAACTTAGTGCTGTCTTATCTTGTGAATGATCCTTGGAGTACAATAGTGCATCTATTATGCAAATCAAGGAGTCAATATCACATCACAAGACAAAGTATATGATAGAGAGTACTTCGTGACTCGAGACTTTATAGACAAAGGCAAAATTATATTAATATGAGTAGACACAAACAACAACGTAGTCGATTCCTTGAAAACGCTTTTATCGTAAGCCAAGAACGAAATTCATTTCGAGTCCATGATTCTACAAGATCATGGAGAATGGCTTGAAAACTAAATTGAAAGGGTTATCTCTTTTTAGAGTTTATGCATATGAGAAACTTTAAAAACAAGTGGGAGACTGAAGGTTGTGTGTTTTGAAAGTTATCTTTTTGATAACGAATTTATGAATTGTTTATGATTTTAAATGTTATTATACATTTATGTTCCTTGAGATTGATATGTTATATCTTTAGAAGCGTTCAAGAAGATGCTCATGGTCTTGAACCATAGAACTCTTTAGATGAAAACATATAATCCTAAATATGTTCACAATCGTGGTAATTAAAGGGAACATTATTTACCATGAAGATTGTCATGTCAATTGAAAGTACATTGTAGTTCTATAAATGTTGATAAGTGATTATCATTCAATGACATAAGTATATAAAATGGTGATTCTTTATATACTGAACATGACTTAACTAGATGAAGCATTATATGGATTAGTTTTGTATCATTAATGTTTCCAATGTGTCTTTGAATCTTATATATGAGACATGTAAGTTTTTCACATGAGAAGTATATAATGCGATTACTATTAAAGTCCATTCAAATGATTGGAATAATATAGTAATTCGTTATGTACAACTTGTGCGCAAGAAATTTATATGTCAATATTATTATTGTCCCTCAATTATTTGAGTTATGATATTACTGGGCCCCTTGGTAAAGTGAAATTATATTGCATGCAATATAACTGATGTAGTTATACTTATAATTCACTTGAGAGACCAAGAAAAAAATATAATGCAAAAATGACAAGATCTTATTTTGCATATTATTTAAAATATCATGAGACAAGGATAAACACGAATTAAGTGGATCAAGCACGTAACGATTATGTCGTTTGGGAGACTATAATGTAGTGATAGAACCTCTTATAGTCCATAATATAAAGTATTTTATATTATATCCCAAGATGACGTAGATCCTCTGTAAGGTCACACCAACTGAACAGAAACAACAAGTATTTTACATTTTGAATGATGTATTTAATCTCATAATGTATGAGTTAAAATGCATGTGATAAAATGTTAAAGTAATATGTCATGTAAAATGACATGCTTAGATCATAAAATAAATTTATGAGAATATATGTGAATATTATTTTGTATAATGTTTGAGAGCATTATAAGAATAATAAATTAATTCATATTAGAATAATATAGTAATATTATTTACTCATAAATTAAATCCTTGCAAAATATGATTAAGGAATAACAAGAGAGTAATCATAGCCATTTGTATAAATAATTAACACAAGTGTTGCCCTAGGGCTTGGCTATATAAAGGGGTATGTTTGAGATGAAAAATGACTTTTTCTCTCTCTTGCTATAGTGGGATGAATAGTAATCCGTGAATAGTAACCCTTATTTCCCCTCTCTTGTGTGTAGAAAGAAAAACTCCATTGTTCTTCTTTCCCTTCTCTGGCAAGGTTTAGCCACCAAATGAAATAGCTTGTTCATTGAAGATGGAAGATCTAGGTGGTTGGATCTAAGCTCTAACCTCTACATCCATCTATCTAAGGATGCTTTAGGTTGTTGTTTAGGTTCAAGGTGAACCAAGAGACAAGGGTGCTTCCATGGCCGAAGAAGGAAGACGACGGTTTCCAAGAGACCTAGAAGAGGAATCGACTCCTCTCTACGAAGAGATTTGACAATCTCTTTAGGTATAATCTTTTATCCACTCTTGTGCAAGAAATAAATGTGTTATTTTCTATTTTGTTGATGCACAAGAGGTGTTCGATGAAATGTCATAGTGTATTCTTGCTTGCAATTGTTATATAAATAAGATCCTTTGTGTATTGAGTTAAATAGAGGCAAAAATTTTTAATTTTCGTCCTCTTAAACTTACACATGAAATCCCAACAGAAAGATGACTCCGATGCAACAGTTGTAATGGAAATGCTCAATATATCACGTGCCATTGCCGACAAAATTGGAAACCTTTCTTGATTCTCAAGCTCGTTTATTATGAGTTATCCTTGCCTCAGATTGGTATATCTCAAGCTCATTTTTTCCTGAATCCTCATCATCATAGTCCACTTAGTCACATATTGCTACAAACAAGATATATTACTAGTAGACAAATAAATTTATAAGGAATAATCAAATTATTAAAGATAATAACTTAGACTGATATCATCTTCATCATCAGATGTTTCTTGATTACATCTAGAAGTATTTTCTCTTCTAATTTGGTTGCTAGATCCAACCATTCCACTAGAATATTCTTGGAACACATTCTCAAAATAAACTTTTATATTGGCCACCTTTTCCTCCTCAATCAAATCTCTATATCTAGCTTGTAAAAAATTTAGCTTACGACAAGGGTCAAGTATCACTCCAAAAGAAAGGACAAGACTATAATCTCCCCAGTACTTGTCAAACTTTCTTTTCATTTCCACTGCCATTTCTCTTAAATCTGGATCTGGACTGACAACTAACTCTAATAAGCGCTTATGAATTTTCCACACATTTTCAAAGTACAAATTTGTCGTTGGATAGTCACTGCTAGAAAACAAATTTGTAATTATTTGAAAGGGTTTTAGAACTTTTCTGATTTCATCAATTTTGGACCACTCATAAGACGTGGGTAAGTGCATATATTGGCTATCCATTGCACTCAATCTTTCAAAAGCTTTACGGTACAAAAAGGCTCTATCAAGCATTTGATAAGTTGAGTTCCACCTTGTTGTCACATCCATCCATAACCCTCTTGAAATATTAACTCGAGCAAGTTCAGCACATTCTCTAAACATAATTTTCCGTGCCTCTGTACCCTTCACATATTTCACGCTCTCTCTTACCTTCTCAACGACTTTAGCAATAAATTTCAAACACGCTTGAACAATCAGATTCAGAATATGGGCACAACACCTTACATGAAAGAATTGACCACCACAAACAAGTGAATTACTAAGTCGACTATGCAAATTATCTTGCAAGTTATACATATTACTTGCATTATCCATGGTTATTGAAAATATCTTTTTTTCAATACCACACTCTTTCACCAAGTCATGGATAATTTCAGATAAATTCATTGCGGTATGTGGAATAGGAACATGATGAAAGTTCAATATTCTACTGGACAATTTCCAACTATTGTCTATGCAATGCGCAATGAGACAAAGGTAACTATTAGTATTGCACGAGGTCCACAAATCAGTTGTCAAACAAACTCGCCCTGGGAGTGACTCAAGAAAACTCTTTACTATACCCATGTGTTTCTCATACAACTTTAAGCACTCAGACTTCATAGTATTCCTACTTATAAATCGTGCATTATCGTTCAAATAAGAATGAATATTACGATCACCTTTGTGTTCAACCCACATGAAGGCATAACCATGAAGAATGACAGCTTCCGCTAACTTCTCATGATATATGCCTTGATCTATATGCTTACATCCTCGCACGATCTCAACTCCATCACGTGGCCGATCCTTACAATTCTTGAGATGTCGCTTCAAATTACTAGTTCTCGTGTGTGAATCAGCAACATATTCAGCACCACAATAGTTACATTTTCCCCTAATTCTTCTATCACCATAATTCAAACCATTGATTTTTGTGAACTCATCCCACACTGGAGATTTTGTCTTTTTACTCGATGCAGCAGTTGCAGTTGAACCTCTTAGTTCAACACTCCCAACTTCATCCATTCTATAGCTGAAACAAGTAACAAATTAAAATTTAGACAACAAAATGGTGATTAAATAACTGAAATAGAAAAATAATCTATACAGAAAGTTTACAAGTTAAACTGGTGATTTGCGATTGGGTTATTATTTTTAGTCTTAAAATATAGAAAAATATTTTAAGTTGAAAATGCGATAGATAATTTTGATTTTTTTGGAATCTGAGGTACTGTAATTGTTGCTCAACGATCAGTTTTGAAACATAGATAGCATATTACAGCTTATGTTTTTTTCTAGTGAAATGACCGAGGTCGAGATTTTTCTGTTATTAATTCACAGTAATCATATCACAATAACCATATCAATTAGCAGACAATAGGCACTGCAAAGTAATCAATTAATCATGGAAAGTAGGAACCAATCAGTCTTCAAGGCAGAACCAGAACAAGGTCTTTCGAATTGTTGGTGTAAGGACTTTGTCTGTTTTTATTTTTTTGAGATATTTGGTAAGCCTGATGAGTGATGAGATTAGTAAGTGTAATTCTATCAGAGATTTGATGTTTGTTAGACAAGATTAGTTGTAATAAATGCTGTTAGTTACAATTTCGTTACCAGTTAGTTCTTAGCTGTATTAGTTACAACTGTCTGTTAACAACTGTCTGATACTTGAGTGTTCATCTATAAATATAGGTGCTTAGCATTGTAATAACTGTATGAATCAATAAATCCATTTTAGCAATTCCTCTCTATCTTTCTCCTCTTTCATGGTATCAGAGCTAATCAATGGTGACAGATAACCTCGCCGATCATTTTTCTTTTTCCCCCTCTGTTATCTCCTCTCAACATACACCTTCTTCTGATTCTGTGATCCTCATCACACTACCGATTGCAACCAAGCTGAATCAATCTAACTATCTAGCTTGGAAATCTCAAGTTCTTCCAATTATCCATGGATACAACCTCTCACGTTTCATCGAATCTCCATCTCCAGATCCAACCAGAATCTCCACATCTAATCAAATTGAAGTGAATCCAGAGTATCTTCAATGGAGACGACAAGATCAACTCCTTCTCGGCTGGATTAGATCATCTCTCACAGAGTCGATCCAAGCACAGGTCGTGTCGTGCTCGTCTACCATGGATCTCTGGAGCACTCTCCAAAAACAATTTGCATCTACCTCGAGCTCTCGTCGCCTTGAGCTCAAACGACAACTTCAAGCTTGTCAGAAAGGTAACTCATCCTGCTCTGAGTACCTCCAAAACCTCAGACGAATTGCAGATGAGCTAGCATTCGTCGGATCTCCTATTTCTGAGGAAGATCTAGTGATGCAAACTATTCAAGGGCTTGGCATCGAATTCAATCCAATTGTAGCAGCTGTCAATGCAGCTAGCCATCACACTCATTTCTCCTTCTTTGATCTTCATGGCCTTATCCTTGGTCATGAAGCACTGCTCAAAGTCCAAGCTCCGGCATCTACACCTTCTGCCTTCTACAGCAACAATGGCTCTAAGAGCACCTTCAAGAACCGTTCCAACACTGGAAATGGTTACAGACCTGTTACTCAAACCCCTACATTCATTGCCAGGCCCTCCTATAGACTACACCTCAATCAACCTCAACAGATGACAAATCAGTCCTCTGGATCTCGTCCTACTTGTCAGATTTGCCTTAAATTTGGTCATACAGCCAAATTGTGCTACAAACGCTATGATCCTGACTCTGAATGGGTTCCAAACCCTCGATTTCAAGCATTCACTGCTCAGGCTCCTCTGGTGCCTTCTCAAACCCAACCTCAACCTTCACTCAATCAGCAAAGCACACAGTGGGTTCTAGATTCTGGTGCAAACAATCATGTCACCTCAGATCTCAACGATTTGACCAGTTTCTTTGAATACAGTGGCACTGACAAGTTGCAAATTGGGGATGGCACTGGCCTCCAAATTGCAAACACAGGTTCAACTCACTTTCAAACCTCGGGTTTTTTTATACATTTGAGAGATGTACTGCATGTGCCTGGTTTTTCCACAAACCTTATAAGCATCTCTAAACTGCTTCATGATAATCCAAGTCTCTCTATTAACTTCACATCTTCTTTTTGCCTTTTAAAGGATACTCACAACAGGACTAGATCACTTCCAATCCATAGCTCCAATGGCCTTTTCACTCTCACCTTGAAGCCCTTACCTCAAGCTTACCATGGCATTCGAGTTTCTTCAACAACTTGGCATGCCAGGCTTTGTCACCCTTCAAATTCTACAACCTTAGAAGTCCTGAATAATTACAACTTGCCTTGTACCAAAAACAAACTCTCTCTCTGTCATGACTGTGTACATGCCAAAATTCATACTTTTCCATTTATACCCTCAATAAGTTCTAGCTCTTCTCCTTTACAATTGGTCCAATCTGATGTGTGGGGCCCTTTATCAATTGTAACAAAACATGGTTATAGATATTATATCTCGTTTATTGATGATTACTCCAAATATACTTGGATATTTTTCATGAAACAGAAAAGTGAGGTTGCTTATATTTTTGCCTCTTTCAAATCTCAAGTTGAGAATATTCTGAACACATCGATTAAAGTTCTGAGAATAGATGGTGGCACTGAGTATAACCCAATTGCTGCACAATTCCCTGAAATTTTGCACCAAACCTCTTGCCCTTATACCCCTCAGCAAAATGGGACAGCTGAACGCAAGCACAGGCACATTGTTGAGTTGTCTGTTGCTACAATGAACCATGCTTCTATTCCAAGAGATTACTGGGATGAGGTCTTTGCGAGTGTTGTGTATACAATCAACAGATTGCCATCTTCTCAACATCAGGTCCCTTACAAGCTTCTCTTCAATAAAAATCCAGATTACACATCCCTTCGAGTTTTGGGAAGTTTGTGTTTTCCTTTACTCAGGCCTTACAACACCAGTAAACTGGACTCTCGTGCTCTTCCCTGTGTTTTCATGGGGTACGCTCTCTCTCAAAAGGGGTATCGTTGTCTTCACTTGCCTAGCAACATAATTTACATTTCCCGCAATGTGATCTTTGATGAGTATGTTTTTCCTTTCAAAGAGACACAATCTCAGCCCTCCATTACACCAATCTCTTCATCTCCACCACCTATTTTGGCTCCTTTACCTCTCATTCAAAACTCAGCCCAAACCAACTCACGGCCCGCAACTGAACCCCTTTCTATTTCTCCTGCCCCAGCTATCAACGGTTCACCTGACCGTTCTCCTCTACATCTGAGTTCCTCTGCCCAAAATTCAAATTTAAATCTTCCGCTGCCCCTGTCTCTAATACACATCCTATGGTCACTCGCACCAGAGATCATACCAGAAAACCAAGAATTCTCACTGACTACGTTGCACACCTAGCCTCTCTTGACTCTGAACCAACATCCTACTCACAAGCAAAGAAGTCTCACAATTGGAAAATTGCAATGGCTAACGAGATCGATGCATTAGCCAAGAACAACACTTGGTCTTTGGTACCTCTACCACATGATCAAAAAGTAATAGGATGTAAATGAGTTTACAAAGTCAAAAGGAGATCTGATGGGAGTATTGATCGCTATAAAGCTCGGCTTGTAGCCAAAGGGTTTCATCAAATTGAAGGTGTCGATTTCTTTGACACCTACAGTCCTGTTGTCAGACCCTATACCGTTCGAGTGGTTTTATCCCTTGCAATCTCCTCTCAGTGGCCTATCAAACAGCTCGATGTTCACAATGCTTTCTTACATGGTGATCTCACAGAACATGTGTATATGGCACAACACCGGGCTTCACTGATGCAAATTATCCCAATCATGTGTGTTTATTGCACAAGTCTCTCTATGGCTTGAAACATGCTCCACGAGCATGCTTTCAAAAATTGAGCTCAGCTCTTCTCAACCTGGGATTTCATTCCTCTGCTTATGATCATTCTTTGTTCATTCTTCACCATGAAGGACACACCACCCTAATCCTTGTCTATGTATACGATATAATAATCACAGGCAGTGACTCACAAGCCATTCGTCAATGCATCACACAATTGGGAGCTCAATTTGCATTAAAAGATTTGGGCAATCTTCATTATTTCTTAGGAATAGAAGCTCACAGTACAGCTGAAGGCATGATTCTCACTCAAACCAAATACATTCTGGATCTTCTCAAACGAGTCAACATGATCGATGCAAAGTCCTGCCTCACACCCATGGCAAGTGGTACCTCTCTCTCTAAAAATGATGGTCACACTCTAGAAGATCCTCAATTGTTTCAAAGTGTGGTGGGAGCACTTCAATATGCTACCCTTACCAGACCCGACATTTCTTTTGCTGTTAATAAAATCTCACAGTTCATGCATTAACCAACTAATACACACTGGATTGCAGCTAAACGAATTCTTCGTTATCTTTGTGGGACACTACACCATGGTTTACACTTAACCAAAGACTCAGGCAAACAAATCCATGCATTCAGTGATGCTGACTGGGCTGGTAACATCGATGATCGGCGCTCTACCTCAGGATTTTGTGTTTTTCTTGACAAGAATCTCATTTCCTGGTGTGCTAAGAAGCAGCCAACAGTCTCAAGGTCCAGCACAGAGGCTGAGTATCGTAGTTTGGCCGTTACTTGCACAGAAATCATGTGGCTTCAGTTTCTTTTGAAAGAGTTACTTGTCAGCATAACAAATCCCCCAATTCTCTGGTGTGGCAACATTGGTGCCACTTTCCTCGCCTCTAATCCTATGTTTTATGCAAGAACGAAACATATAGAAATTGATTACCATCTAGTCAGAGAAAGGGTACTAGCCAACTGAATGTGCGTTTCATTTGCTCCACAGATCAGATTGCAGAATGCATGACTAAGCCTCTCCCCTTACCTCGATTCAATGCTTTACGTGACAAGCTCACTGTGATTCCCATCACATTGGCTTGAGGGGAGTGTGTTAGACAAGATTAGTTGTAATAAATGCTGTTACTTACAATTCCGTTACCAGTTAGTTCTTAGCTGTATTAGTTAACAGTTGTCTGTTAACAGCTGTCTGATACTTGAGTGTTCATCTATAAATATAGGTGCTTAGCATTGTAATAACTGTATGAATCAATAAATTAACCTTCTTATTAAACTTTTCTGGTTGGAGCATTTCATCATTGAATAACTAGATTTGTCTCAATTTTTGAAGTCTGATGTAGCCATGATAATCAAATCAAAATTCTGATCATCAGAAATTAAAAATCCCTACAGTTTTGCTTTAGGATTTGTGAGAAAATAATTCGAAAATGAATTTCAAGTGAAAAGACAAATCGACAGAATTATCAAAAATACTTCATGTGTGTTCACTTATGCTCAAAGGAAAGAACCAAATATTTTCCCGATGTTCACTTGTAATAAAATTTTCTTTGAGTTGCTCCTTCCAATTTGAGATATCTAGAGTGACTAGAAGAAAACAGAAGCCCAAACTAAAAGAGGTCATTGCCCAAAAATCATATGCCCTCTCCCCTAAAAAACAATTAAAAAGAATAAAAAGGTGCAGAACAGTCTTTCAAATATGGACAAACTGTCGTGGAAGTCATCAATCACTTGCCAGAAGACAAGATAATTACTGTTTATAGATGCTGTCTTTTAGTTGATCTACGCCGTGGACCACACATCCCGAACACATCATCTGTTAAAGCTTTTGCATGCTTGAAGGTGCTTAATATTTTCAATCATTTGACACAGTTTATTTATTTATTATTTTTTTTAATTGCAATTTAATGTGTAAAATGCTTAGGCATCTTCATCCTATTGGAGGGGAAAAGCAGATCGTGAAATCTTACAAACAGTCTATGATATTTCTTACCCCGATCAAAAACGTCTCAAGGTGCCTTTCTATCAGATAGTCTAAAGAGAATGTTGCCACCTTTTTGTATTAGACTTGTAAAAGCATTATCGAACTGTTTCATTTCCATTATTAGATTTACATGCCTATTTGGATCCAAGCTTTCAGTAAGAAGGGTAGTTCTGATTCTACTCTGAAAATCAAAATTTTCCTTATGATTATTTGTTTTCTTCTGATTTTCTGTAATTCTTTATCGTTTTTTGTTCAAATTATTGGAAACTTTAATCTTGAAAATGATTATCAAAAGGTTATGGTCGTAGTAAGTTGCGACATACAACTGGAGTCTCCTCGGTAAGAAGGATATATAGCTCTGATTCTACTCTGAAAATGAAAATTTTCTTTCTGATTATATGTTTTCTTCTAATTTTCTGGAATTCTCTATCAGCTTCTTAGTGTATTTTTTTGGTTTGTGGTTTAGTAGGTTATCCATAAGTTGCAAGTTTTGAATTCATTGAGCTTTATGGGTTATAATTTGTCAAAGTTGTAGTTTGTGCTTCTTATTATTCTAAGATTGCATTTCTATGAAAAAACTTTCAAAACCAAATATTTTATATCATTTTTCTATAAAATTATTTTTCAATGCAGTGGAAAACATGAAATTATTTTTACACGACTATTATTGAGGCAACTATTAAACTTGAGCTTTGAGTATTCATAGTCACTGTTGAGCTTTATATTCAAAAAATGTGCAGGTTATCAACCAAATGGACAAGTATCGATTCAAGCACTGACAAGCACATTACTCTAGAAGTCAGCGATGAAGAGCAAACCATCAACTATCCAACTCCAAGCAGGATTGCAAGAAATATTCGGTTTGTCAAAAATTCGTTTTGTATTCGTTCGTTATCAGCTCGAGTTGTTAACGATACGAGCTGATCAGCTCGTTAAGTTAACGAGCTGATTTTGAATTTTGTCCAACTCGGCTCGTTAACGAATCACACATATTATATAAAGTTAATTGATAGATATTAATATCTAAATGCAATAGTTGAAGTACAAATTGCACAATATTAATTAACATATAGTTTGGAGGGTCAAAAATATTAGTAGCTCGTGGCTCGTCCATGTTCGACTCGTCAAAAATTCGTTATTAACTCATTCGTTACCAGCTCGTTATTAACTCGTTCGTTAAGTAACGAATCGATCTTGAACTTGACTCAGCTTGTTCGTGTTCGACTCGTTTGCACCTCTAACTCCAAGGAAGCTAACCGAGTCGGGATGCACCTTTCACCCTACCTTGACCTACTCGCTGTGTATATGGCTGAATGTTATTTAGTAGTTTTATAATTGAATTGTATTTAGCAAGCAATTTTTTTTTGCTGTACATTTCGGTACAAGAATATAAAGATCTCTTTCGATAATATTAAATTTTGGAAGTCTAATATAATAATTATTGTTGAAGATCTATTTAAATATCATATATGCTTACGTTGTTGTGCACATGCACGCTTACTAGTATTAATTAATAACTATGTGCAGTAGTTAAATTTATATCTCAATTTGAATTAAATTATATAATAACACAAAATATTAAATAATCGATCCTATTTTGTAGAGCTGGTGGGCCGACTATAGCTCTTTTGGATTGAATTCGGTTCAGAAAATTCTAACATTGGACTGAATCGTATCCATAACCACTAGCGGATGAAGCAGGGTAGGCACGTGTTTATTTCTGAATTCTAAAATTCGTCATATGTTTAATGATATTCAATACGGTGTCTATCTCTGGATTAATATTGTGTATATTCCTGCTTCAGACATTCAATATTTTCTGACTCAAATTAAGATCGTTGATTCTCTCTTCGCTCTCTTTGCAAATCGCTATTTTTGACAGACTTAAAGACTTCGGATGGATTGTCCCTCTCTTCTTCCCCTCTAACCCGAGTAGCAAATCACCGTCAGCTCGAAGCCTCGAACTCTAACCCTAAGCGGCTAAGCCCAAACTTCCGAGTCGTGATTGTGCGTACCTCGTCGAACCTCTGTTGTTGACGTCTAGCGAGTCCCTCAAATCCTCACACACTCGAATACTTCAATGTCAAAATAGATGCAAATTTCATAAATTTTCAAATGAGATGCAAATTTGCATTCTAAGCTTGTTTCAATTGTTAAATGCATCATAACACTTGAATATATGATTCAGACATTCAGTTGTTACTACTATACATACTTAGATATATGATTCACTTGTTATTATAAAATATTAATGCTAAAAAGAAATGACAAACAAACAAATTTTATCATTAAAAATACTCACCAATTCAAATATAATAAAAATAACAATACAATAAAAATCAGCCAATTTAAGTACTACATGTGAAGTGATCCTTGCTCAACTTCATAAATAAGCAAAATGAATTTTGCTACACAACTTTGTCTATCTAACAAAAAAAATATCATTTTGAGTTTTATTTCAATATGATCAAATTGGTCCTAGACTTCTAGTTCAGTTTTACCTGAAGTTAATCAATTGATATTATTTTAATTCTTATTGTTTGATTATTAGTTGATAATTTTATTTTGAACCTTGTCAGTCGATGTTTTACTATGTCGGTATGAGAAATATGCTGAATTGAATGAAGATACACAACACCTTGTAAAAAACATTAGGGTATGTCGGCTCGATTTAACATCATCGATTTGATTTAATTTTGTAGGTGGTTATTATATTATAGTTATATTTAATTTTCTAATATTTATGAGAAAATTAGTTCTATGTCACTATAAAGCTTGAAAATTATCAAAATGCCACTCAGAAAATTATCAAAATGTCACTATCGGCACCCGATCTCTATACAAAAAGTGATCAATAGTGGCATTTTGACAAAAAAAAATTCTGAGTGACATTTTGACAATTTTGAAGTTCTGTAGTGGCAAAAAAATAAACATCTCCTAATAAACTATACTTTTTAATTACTATGGTATTCAATATTTTGACGAAATTTATATTTTGTAAGTAAGTAGTGTCTACTAATGGTCATAATTCTGGATCCGTCACTGTCCATAACAAGTAATAAAATAACATAATAATTTATTTGATTCTCAAATTAAAAAACAAGAAGATAAGTTTGTTTGAAATATCTGTTTGTATCATTTTAGTCGTTGAATTTTTTAAAATGAATCAAAACAAAACATAGTCTTAAATTTAAAAAAAAAAAAAGTTAATTCCTAAAATTCATGAACCGATGCAAATGAGAGTTCGAGAACCGACTCGCCTTCTAAAAAAGAACGAAAATTAGTATTTGGTAGCCATTGACACCTAACTGGCTACCGACTGAATTTCATTCAATCCCGCTTCGCCTTCCTCTTCTGATCAAAGATTAGATAATACGCGAAGTCTATTTTGCGTTTGTGGGTGTGTGGGTGTGTGGGGGATATCGTTTCGATCAGATCCGCTACTTCATAATCCGAAATCATTCTGATGGAATCTGATGGCGCTTCTGCTCTTACATCCGGTACCATCCAGACCTTCACTAACTATATGTGAAACAATTGAAATTTGACATTGTATTGTATTTCAGATACCTGTTCTTAAATCGAGTTACCAGATATTTATCCTTCTCACTTGAACATTTGGTTGAATTCAGCAAATAACAATGTTTTGGGGAAAAAATATATTCAGGGACGGATATGCAAAATTTCAACGTACCACCTGTTGAAGGTGTTGCTGGAGGGGGAACTTCATACGGTTGGCATGAAGATGTAGGACCAAGCGAGTTGACAGGTGGGTACATTGACCCTAGAAAGGTCCATTCAGCAAATCTATTGCATGTATGGTGTTTGCCTAGTACTGTCAATGTAGGTCAACAAGAAGTTCCTCGACGTCTGGATCCTGTGAGCTCTCTTTTTTACTCTTTTTCTCAAACAGTGATTATGTTTGTTCAACAGTTGATAATATTCCTTGAGGTGAGATATGGATATAGGATGCATGCATATATGTTGTCTTGATCTCTGTGGCATGTCTGATGGTCTAATTTTTCAGTCTGGTTTTTTGTTTCCTATCAAAAGATTGGTTTCTTTAACTGCTGGCATCATTGATCGAGTATTCGTGGATTCAACTAATTGGACATTTTAGTACTTGTCTGTGTGTGTGTACTTCTTCTGGTGCTTTCTTTGGCATAAATAGATAAATTGACTTAATGTTCATCTAACATATTCTTCTCTCTAGGTAAATCTTCTGGCTGCCAGAAATGAGAGAGAAAGTATTCAGATTGCTTTGCAGCCTAAAGTTTCTTGGTGTGCCGATTCAGGCATTGCAGGGGTAGTTCAGATTCAAGCCACAGATTTATGCTCTACCTCTGGAGACAGGTTTGCTTGCACTTTCATTACTCCTGGAGGTCAATTGCGTGATTATCTTTCAGTTTGGCTAAGTAGTTTTGTGATGTACCCATGACAGATTGGTTTTTGGGAAATCTATGACTCTGCGTCGCGTTGTTTCTATCTTGGGCGTGCCTGATGCTCTCGTACCTCTTGATACTCCTGTCTCCCAGATAAATCTTCTTCCTGGGTAGTGTTACTTTGATTCACCATTTTCCTGTATTGTACTATCATATCAAAAACAGTTTATGTAGGCATATGATGGCCTTTGATGGGGATCACAGTTTTGATTGCTGCTGTGTATTTAACATTCTTCTTTTTCTTCCGCAGAGAAACCAGTGCTATATGGGCTTCTGTTACCATCCCATATGATCAACCACCTGGTCAATATGAGGGTCAGATCCTTATAACTGCAGTGAAACCTGATGCAGAGTATGCTTCTTTTCATGTTCTATCCTTCCTGTCATGCAAGTCAATGCGTTGTAAACTGGCAGTTACATGTTGTCTCGTTTATTACTTTTGAAGCAGATCAGCAATGCCATATCTGCCTAAAGGTGAAAAATATCAGCTATACAAAGAGCTAAAATCATGCCTTGATGTTGTTGAGCCACTGGATGACAAACCATTGGAAGAAGTGGTACTTAACCTAAATTCATTTTAATTCTTACACTTATAAGGTGGTAGTGTCCACAACTTGATGACAGATTTTCCTTCAATTTTAAAAAAAATTGAATTTAGTTTGAGAGAGCTAAATCTGCTGCATCATCATTGAGGGAACTTCTACTACTACCAACATTTGACGAATGTAGAGATGGTTATGCTTCTAGTGACTTGATGGAGGAAGACAATATCATCAACAATTCTGTTTCAATAAAATTTAGTGTGACTGTCTGGAACTTCACTCTCCCGCTGACCCCATCACTTCCAGCTGTCGTCGGCGTATCCTTTCTGATACTTTGCAGTGAATATATATATATTAATTTCACAACTCGATGCATCGTTTTATCAGGTTGCATACTTTCACAATCCACTTCTAGATTAATTCCTCTGTAACAAAATTCAAATCGAATTATATGAAATTGGTCGATAAAGATTTTCGTTTTCAATTTTTGCAAGAGCAACTACAAAAATTCCAATTTGTATGCTGTTTTTTTCGTTATTAGAATATATTGTTAAAGTAAGGGTATTCAAGCATGGTCCTGGAATGAATTTTGATTGGAATCATGCATTAAGTTTTCTGAGTGAAACTGAGATTCTAATTTTTCCTGGTGACATTCCTGCCAAACATATTTCAGCATTATGATTGTGATGCCTGTCATGACTAAATGCAGTTAAGTTCCACCGTGATGTTAACACATTTTGATGTCATCTTTAAAGGGCATGTTACACCTTGACTTTGAATAGCTATCTGAAACAGTGATTGAGGATCGCTTCTGTCTACAGCATGGTAGTCAAAGTTGGTATTATGCACTAGACCGCCACTTTAAATGGCTGCTTCAGTACCGGATCAGCCCATTCTTTTGTAGATGGGGTGAGAACATGCGAGTGCTGGCTTATACTTGCCCATGGCCAGGTATTGTTCTTTCTCAAGGTTATACTAATCTCTATAGGGAGGTTCAATCAAATCAAGTTTGGCACTTCCAAGGGATATACTATAATTTGGATTAATTGAACATGGGTTTTGGTGGGTGGTGGGGGGGGGGGGGGGGGGAAGCGTCATGCGGTGCACTCTTTGACAGACAAATAAGAGAATAAGAGAGACAAAGAGATTCAAACCGAAGATCTATACTGAAACCAGGATTTTTTTTTAAATGAGAATCAAATACTGTATTAAATCTTGATATAGTTACATATGAAAACTTTTAAGAAAATACACGTGTAACTTTAGATTGCTGCATATGCATGTAGAATTTAGAAAGAAATAAGGACATTAAACACCATTTGAGACATCAAAATATCCATGGTCTTTGTCTTAGAATAAAACACGGATATGGTAATAACATATGTTTCTAAATTAGATTTTTCATTATTTAGGTAAATATTAATACACAATAATTAATTATTATCTAGAAGCAAATATTAAAATTTATAAATATAGACAAATATGCATGTGGGTAAATTTAAGTTGATTGGAGCAGAAGTATATCTTTAATTAGGAAAACAAAAAAGAAAAGCATATTTCCATTTGGGCAGCGATGTTTAGTCCCACATTGATAACTTTATAACCACATATATAATGAGTTGGTATTGACGGGCCATTGATATTTGCTCCAAGTACTAAAACTTCTGACACATTGTCTCTTCTATTGAGTTTACCGGATAATATTTAAGGAAAAAGATCATGCTAACTCCTATGCCCAAAGTGGGCCATATCATGTGTAATATTCTAACAAAATTTATTGAGGGGCTAGTTAGAAATCGAATTCATATTTAAAGGGGACCAGTTAAAAAATCACATCCATACTAGAGGGGGCCATTAGAAATCACATGGACCATTTAGAAAGCACATCCATGTTAACAGGGTCCAATCGGAAATGTACTCCTGAAATACCCCCCAGCCACCGAGCGCTATCATGTGAACTCCTGGTTCTACGATAAATATAATGCACACCCTAAAAAAAACATAGGACTGGTCACATCTACTCATAACAACATTTGATATGCTTCGACCACCTTCATTTGATAATATGCTCAAACTACTTCAGCCTTGCTATTTATGTATACGTTAGTGGTGAAAAAGAGTATAGTTAGGGTATTGTGAAAATCTATGAGAGGAAAGACATATTTGTTATTTATTACGTTATCAAGGAATATTTATCATATTTATATGATTACATAATATGTTGTTGCTTTGGAGGAGCAGAATTATTTTCAAAGAAAAAAGTTTCAACATTTACTGGCTCCATCCATTGTCTAGTTCTAGCTTTGTCCTCGTACCACCATTAGTACCTGACTGGTACTAATTTTGAGCAGTTGTTCTGTCCATTTATGATATTGAGCCTGCTATTGTTTTGACTTTTCAGCTGACCATCCAAAGGCAGATAGCTACTACTCTGATCCAAGATTAGCAGCTTATGCTATTCCATATCTGCCAATCCTTTCCTGGTATAGATGGAGTGTTGTTTGAACTGCTTGGTACCTGATATGTTGTTTGATCCATTATTGGTTTAATAGTTTTGTAAGTTGAATGAAATTTTATCTGTTGAATATTGCAGTACTGATACAGCAAAAGATTCATTAAGAAGAGAAGTTGAGATCTTGAAATCAAAGCCACATTGGAAGAAAGCTTACTTTTACCTGTGGGATGAGGTGCTCATTTTCTTCCAAAGGACAACTAGTTCAAGCCTACATAATTAGTTAGTTTGTAGAAGGGTCATAACTCGGACCTCTTATTTATTGTCTCAGCCAGTGAACATTGAGCAGTATGATATGATCCGAAGCATGTCAAGCGAGATAAGGGCGTATGCACCAGATGCACGTGTTCTGACAACATATTACTGTGGTGCGTATAAAGCACTTGATTCGATTAAACAACTTAGCAAATGATAACAGTAATTATAGTGAATCACAACAGTTTATCTGAAGCGCATGAAAATCGAGCAGTTATTGTCAAAATTTTGAAGTCGTTACTGATTATTTTTGGTTTCATATTTTTTTTCCAATGGATTTGTTGTAGGTCCAGGTAGTGCAGAGCTGGCAGCAAACAGCTTTGAGGCATTTTTGAAAGTTCCAGACATTCTTCGTCCTCATACTCAAATATTTTGTACAAGGTACTTTCCATATTTTCTTTTATTTCTGTGTGTGTGTGTGTTGCTTTTAAATATTTGATATATTGTTCTTTGTCATTTCTTCTTTCCTTAATACTGTAGTGAGTGGGTACTTGGTTCAAGAGAGGACATTGTGAAAGATATCATTGGTGAACTTCAACCAGACAATAACGAAGTAAGCTCCAGTAACTTTACTGAGGCTATATAACTGTTGCCCTCTTGCTTACGACATGGTTGCTTTCATTTCATATATTTACCATTGATGAAATGCAGGAGTGGTGGACTTATGTTTGCTTGGGACCGACAGACCCACATCCAAATTGGCACCTGGGAATGCGTGGTACGCAACATCGTGCTGTGATGTGGCGAGTCTGGAAGGAAGGCGGGACTGGTTTTCTTTACTGGGGTGCTAATTGCTACGAGAAAGCCACAGTACCTAGTGCAGAGGTACTACATATAACACGATTTTCAATTTCTTTCCTGCGCAGTTAATCGTTTAAGAGTATGTATGGCTCAACCTGTTTTTTGTTGCAAAATCTGTGTTGCAGATAAGATTCAGGCGGGGCCTTCCACCTGGTGATGGAGTCCTTTTTTATCCTGGTGAGGTATTTTCTTCCTCGAACGAGCCTGTAGCCTCAGTTCGGTTAGAGCGCATTCTCAGTGGCTTGCAGGTATGAGACCACTATTAAAATCAGAATACCTGATTTCAGTTGTATCATTAAAGATGGCCCTTCGGTATAGAAGGCGCATATGTTTTATGATCTTAACTGGTAATAATTAGTCTGCCTGACCTCCTCAATCCTCAACTGGTAAGGTAGATTCTTGTTAAGGGCATGCAACTGAAAAGAAGAGGCAAGGGGCATCTATCTCAGGATTAAGCATCAATGAACAATTACTGAGGAAACTCCGCCTATGGTTTACATAGCCGGTCCCAAGCCCAAAAAGGAGGGTTGTGATAGTTTTGGCGAGCCAACTTAAAAAATCAGTCAATCTTATGGAGATGAAACCCGATATGGGCTTCATTTTTAGCCTACCAACTTGTTTGAGACAAAAGGCTTTGTTGTTGTTGAACAATTACTGAGCAACTGTTTTCTTTCTTTTTTTCCTCTCTTTTTTTTTATTAGGATATCGAGTACTTGAAGCTGTACACTTCAAAACACGGGAAGGAGGCAGCTTTATCCATTATGGAGCGGAGAGGTGTGTACCTTGGTCCCGAACGTTATACGCTTGATCATGGCCCCATAGATCTGATGCGTGCTGATATCTATCAGGCGTGCAATTTCTGAATCAAGAATTCCATTTGCATGTACTGTGGATGCACCATTATTTTGTTTATGGCTGCATCTAATTTTCTTGTGTTGACAATCTGTGTAAATATGAGTGTTGGCATTTGTTCTGTTTCGTAGTGTATGGGATTTCTAAACTACACTGAGGTCTTGCAGGAAAACGTGAGATTATTGTAGATATATCAGTATTTTGTTCCACACTTCCATCTCGTAAGCTTTAGCATTCATCTCCCTGTGAAGCAAACTTTTAGGAGCATGCATTTCAATTGCAGACCAGTTACAAAAGTTGATGTGATGATTGGAACATCTATGGCATGTAAAGTTATAACTGCTGAGAAGTTGAATTAAGGTGCATGAAATTTGGTTTGTTAGCTTATCGGTGTATTCAACAACATGCCTGCAAGTTTATTTACAAATTTTCAATTTAATTGGAATATATTTGAAAAATCTCTAATTTATTGACCAACCACTTAAAGTCTCTAATATCTATATTTCACTGCTCGCGTTTTTTTCTTCTTCGGTGTTAGTAGAGTACATGAATTCAGAAAATGAAAAAAGAAAGTCTAAAATGTAAAAGATGTTATAAATAAAGCTAAAAAGACAGAACTTGTGAGAGGCTAAATCTCGTTTTTTTATTGTTTCTTCTTCAATGTCTATCTCTCAACATCATACAAAGTCTATATTTATATGCTAGAGAAAATAAAATAAAAAGTCTACAATAAATAGGAGAGTTAATACAGAATTATGTACGAGAAGGTGAAATGTTTACAATAAATAAGAGAGTTAATACGGAACTATATGATTAAATAAGATGAAATGTCTATTAGTTATTATTTCATCTGTGTCACATTTCACCTACTTGAAGTAATAGTTCTGCCATGAATATTCATTTTCACAAATATTCATACAGCATTTTCTTTTCTTCCATTTCAAAGTTAGAATAGAAGAAAGCAATGTGCAGAGCAAAAATACAACAGAATTTTTTTCCCATTTATTAACTTAATTTCTTACAAACAAAATTAGAAGAGTAAATATAATGTCCCCTTTAACCTCCCCTCTTATATGTCATCTATTAGTAGACAAAAATAATTAATGCTCTTCTCTGTTCATTCGTTCTCCTACATGTTTTTATATTTAGGTCTAAAGTATTTATATTTAAATTTGCAACACAATTTCTAGTGTAAAGACTTGCAGCATAATTGATGCAAAAATTGCAAGTCTTTATATTAGAACAATAAAGTCTATATATTGTTGCCTACAATTTCTTATATTTAAATTTGTTGAAAATGTTGCAAAATTTTTAATATAAAGACTTGCAGTAGTATGACTTGGGAGCGACAATGCTGACATAATAATTTTGTTGCAAATTTAAATATAAAGAACTTAGACCTATATATAAAAACATGCAAGAGAGCATACTATCAGAGCAATAATTATTTTTGACTTCTAGCAGGGTGCACGAGAGGGAGCCGGTTAAGAGGGAGCTATTAGCATCACCCGAATAAGAATCTTATAATTTTAAACAACGAGTTAGCTAACTATCCAATGACTAGGTCTACTCAGATCTCACGGTACTATCTATATACTAGAGCGACAAGAAAAAGTGGTAGTTTGTAATTTGTTCCAGTTTGATTCGAGAAAAGTGCGAAAATAGTTCGTTCGATTTCAGTTCAAAATTAATTTCAAATCGAATCAAACTAGTCCAAAATGATTTTGAATCAAACTCAAACTAGGGCCATTTCGTTCGAAACTGTTTGTGAACTAAAATAGTTCCAATCTTAAGAGATCTGAACCGTCAAATGATATCAAGACTATTGATATATATATATATATATATATATATAGTCTATGTTACGAGTTCGTTCGAATTAGTATCAAATCAAACTCAAATTTGACACAGTTAGTTCGAATGTTGTTCGCGAAATATATAGTTCGAATGTTGTTGATATTTTTCTCTTTTTCTCAACTATATTATATATTTCACCTTTATTTTCATTGGAGATAGTTGGTTCATTCATCTTTAATATCAGCATTGTAATTTTCATTCAGATACTCTCTAGTTGGTTCACACTCAGTCCATTACCAACATCATCCTCTTCACCTTCTTCTATTAGAAAATACTCATCTTCTTCGTCCTCCTTTTACTACTTTTGTTGGGCAACAAGAAAAATCCGTAGTTCGTAATTAGTTCGAGTTCGATTTGAATTAGTATCAAATCAAACTCAAATTTGACACAGTTCGTTCTATTCTTGTTTTATTTCAAATCAAACTAGTTCGATATTGATTTCAAATCAAACTCAAAAATATAGAGCATGAATTTAGAAGAACTTACATATTTTTCTGACTTCGTTTGATATTTCTACAGTAATTTACAACATAAAATACATAAAGAATTAATCTGGATCGTTTGATTTGATCCAAAAGTTTGAATTTGGATCGTCTGATCTCAAATCTCCTCCTTCATCATCTCGGTAGTCTTGACTAAGGTCAACGATCGTGGCGCCAGTGATTGAAGCACCTAGAATCCACATCCTCTGCACTCATTTTTAATTGGGTGTTCTCTGCACTCAATTAGTTTGATCCGTTCGATGCAGATCGAAGGACTATGATGAAAAGCGTCTTCAGAAATTAAAAAAAGAAAAAAATTCGCTGCCTCGTTTTGCCCGTATCTTCCTCCTTCACCCTTTTTGAACAGAATGAAGCTGCTCTAATGGTGATGTCCTCAAATGTGCACAATAGATCGAACCTGTTTTATATATTTAAATATCTCAATGAGGAGACCATAATGATATAATTATAATTGGAAATAGAGGAAGGGAAATGGAGAAATCGTCGATGGTACTAAACGACCAACAAATTTCAATTGAAAAATCCGAGACACTAGACATTAAATTAATGGGTTAGGGAGCTTCATCATGATGCACGAAACTGTCTAGATCCTTGGATGATGATGGATTGATGGTAATCAGCAATTTGATAGTTCTACCTATGACCACCACAGCTCGAGTATAAAGGAACTTGATTAGAGCTTTGGAAAACATTAGAAACTAAATTACGGGATGCAACTTGGAAGAATACATAGAGCACATACAAGTTGTTAAGGAAGCAGCGGGGAGCATTGCATAATGTCAAGCATCAAAAGAGGAAAAACTTCAAAAATTAAACCTAAGCTCAAATCCCAAATCAATCAAAACCTCCAAAACCCAAGTTTTTACTCCAAGCTCTCTTTGAGCTCTCCAATCCCTAGGGCAACTTTCAAATTGACTCTATTGTGATTGGACGAGCACCGTACCGCAAGCGAGAGAGGTGAGGTTGCAACCTATAATCGAGGCAACGAAGAGAGGTGAGGTTAATCGCTCGATTAATTGCTTCCAAACTCCTCTTTTTGACTCTTGTAGAAATGACTAATGGAGAAAAGATGTAAGAAGCTTTAAGCTCGATTTTCTGGATAAATGACGAGTGAAGAAGAACAGACGGTCGACACGGGCAATACGGGCAATATTTTTTATAATTTTGGAGGCGCTTTTAATCTGCAACCATAGAGTCTGATCGGACGGATCAGATTAATTGAGTGCAGACAGCATTCAGTTATAACTGGGTCCAGAGGATTTCCTTCCGAAGCACCTAAGGCTTGATGGAAGTACACTCTTAGCATTGTCTTGATGGGAGGAGTCGATTAGGCCCACTATCGGCATCAGAAGATCATTGAAGACGACAGAGTTCCACCATCCCTTTCGACCATGATTTGATTTCATACATCAATTTAATTGATTCTAAAGCCTGAATTTGTTTTTAATAGACTCTAGAACATGGTTGCATTGATTTGAGTATTTGCATGGATTCAAATAGTCGAATTTATCGATTCGACTCAATATTGGTTGGTTTGAGTTAAAATAGTGAATGTTTGAATTCTATTTTGATTTTCAAAGGCCCAGTTCAGTATCTTTTGGTACATAGAGCTCATACAAACATATTGAAACACATTCAAGCACCCTCTTCTGTCTTGTATTTGGGTGAGCAAGGTTTATGTAGACGAAGAGGCGACATATTCTAGAAACCAATGGCGCCAGTTCAAAGACCTGAATTTTAAATTGATTCAAAATTTAAATTCATGCAGATTGATTCTGAATTGTTTGGAGGCTCAAATGATCAATTTTTTGGCTCAAATATAGCTAAAAAATCACAAATTTTCTGTATAATTTATTGATATATAATTTGACTAGATTTTCGAGATTGATCCTTGAATAAATTCAAAATGTATTATGTGATTATTTTAGTAATATGACAATCATGTCAGTTGTACATATTATGCTTCAAATAATTTATGCAATCACATAAACATCTTGTAAAATTTTGTTGGCACATGAAATTATACCAATTATTAGCCTGTAAATAAGAAGAAAATAAAGCAAGCATTCAAAAGTAGAATCAAACATATAAGGGACATCAAATAAAGGCCAATTTAATTTTGGAAAAAAACAATGGTCTTATGTGCAAAAGTGTCAAAACCTCACCAAATCCTAATCAAGTGCAAAGGAGGCTCAAGAATATTTTTTTCAAGGAATTAACAAGATGTTTATGTGATTGAAAGAATTATTTAGAGTTTAATATGTGCAATTAACATGATTGTCATATTATTAAATAATTACATATAACATTTTGAAATTAATCAAAGGTCAAGAAATTTGGTCTAATTATAACTCTGGGTTATAAAATTTGATATAACTTTTAAGTTATCAAATACAATGACTTATGATCATTAAATATCATCTGGTTATGAAATGTATCAATAACTATTAACTAATGATCATCAATACTAATAAATTTTGACATTTCAATAACTTTCGGCTATTGAATAGTTTGAAAGCACAAAAAAAGTTACGATATTATTTTGAGTAAATCTATCGTCTCCCTCTCGCGTCCCCCTCTGTTGTCCTCCTCTCTTCCTGTCACGTGTCAGTTGAAAAACGAGGCGCCTCTTTTCCTAATTTCTTATTTCTTCTTCCCTGATTTCGATTCTTTCGTTTTTTTAGTGCGCCGCTGCCACCTGTGAATCCATTATCGTCTCCTCCTCCATTCTTTCAAGGATTTCTCGAGTGACGCGTTCTGAGAGGTAACATCACCTTTCAATCTTTTCTCTTTTCTCTGAAATTTCAGTCTCGCTTTAGTTAGATGTTGTAAACGGGGATGAGACGAGTTTTCGTTCGTTAAAATTATCGAAATATTATAGTTTGTATATCTCGCGTTGTTGAATTTGAGATTTAATTTTACCTTTTTTCCTCTTTTGCAATTTTCTTTGTATGTTTGTTAATTGAATCGTCGAACGAATTGGCTGGGGTCAAAAAAAGAAGTCGATTGCACTTCTCTTCGCTGAGGTGTCCCTTTCTTGTGAAATTGGCTGCGGTCAAACGAATTGGCTGAGGTGTCCCTTTCTTGTGAAATTAATTCCTTCTTTTTATTTATTCACTGTCATATGTTCTTGAAAATAGTAATATCCAATGGATTTTAGCATGTCATATGTTCATTTGAATTGGATCTTCTTTCAATTAGATGTTTGAATTGTTTTTGTGTGTGAGTATTTCATTATTTAATTACAGATTACGATCCATATTTTGCAAAAGATTCGACTGTATATCTGTAATCATTGTCTGTCAAGTATTACTTGTTTTTCTTTACGATTCTCTCTCATGTCTCATGTGATGTGGTGAAAGTGAATCACGCTTGATATATAATATATTCCATGTAATTTATTGATAGTTTATTGCATGGTGCAGTTCAATTTTTAGCTTAGTGTGTGGTGGTTTTCACCGGACAATTTGTAATTTGGTTTGTATTGGCAATGCTAAACTGTACTCGGCCATCTAGCAATAGCAATTATTTGCATTCACTTCTTATTTCTTTCTATAATTTATATCGGTGTGGTTTTACAAGTCTTTTTATTAGAACAAACAAGTCTCTATATTGCGACAATCAATTATTTATATTACAACAAATAAATCTTTATATTAAAAACGCAACAAAATTACTGCAAAATTGAAACATACAAGTCTTTATATTAGAACAATCAACTCTCTATATTGTGACAAGCAGGTCTTTATATTAGAACAATCAAGTTTTTGTATTTATAAATGCAGCAAAATTGCTGCAAAATTGGAACCTTCAAGTTTTTATATTGGAACAAGCAAGTCTTTATATTGTAACAATCAAGTTTTTATATTATAACGAGCAAGTCTTTATATTTAAAACTGCTGCAAAAAATGCAGTCAAATTGCAGCAAATTGTATTAAAATACGTAATTTTTACGTAATATAAAGACTTGAACGCGCAACTATAAAGACTCCGTACGATTTATATAAAGACTTGGACGCGCGAAGTGTTAATTTGCAACAAATTACGTCCAAATTGAAGCAAAAATGCAGCAAAATTAAAGCAAATTGCAGCAAAATTGGAATAAAATTGTTGCAAAATTGAATTAAAATGCGCAACTTTTATATAATATAAGGACTTGGACACACAACTTAAGATTTCATATGATTTATATAAAGACTTGGACGCGCAGACGTTAATTTCCATTCTCAAGAATGGAAATTAACCCTTCTAATGGTAGTTAGTTAGAGGAGTTATTAAAGAGATTTTTGTCTAATAGTAAGGAACATGTAAGGAGGACAGTTAAGACATTTTAGAATGAATTAATAACAGAAACTCATTAATTAGCTATTTAATGATTGAATTAGTTAAAAAGACTTTTAAGAGAAACATATAAGTAGAGACTATTAGCAGCTCTCAATTATTACCTATCATAAGATTGATAAAATAAATTCTAAAGAGTTTTTACTCTTCTAGAAAAAAATCATATTGCAATCTAACTATAGAATCTCGTGCTTCTACAAAAACAAGATACTGCAACTAAACTAGAGCAGACTCATGTTGACAACGTGTTGTAAAATAAAGCTAACAAAACTCCAAAGAGGCTGTTATTTCTTTCTCAATGTCTATCTCTCAATATAGTACAAAACCCATATTTATAGACTAGAAAAAACAAAGTAAAACGTCTATTATTTATTATTTCATAACAACAAAAAGATATATAATTTTTGAATAGAGAAATGGCAGTAGGCAAGCTCATCCAGGATTGCATGATGTCCATAACTCTGTTCATTCCTGAATTTGCAGAACCTTTCTCCTCCAAAATAAACCCCAAAAATTACCTCCTTCGTTTGAACACTGCTAGGATATACATCAGAAAGTACAGTTGTTTCATTCATACCCGAGAATAACAGTTGCCTTGTTTTATTTTTATATCAGGTTAGTGCAGTTGACATCAAACAATGTAAAAAGATGTATATTGGGAATCTTTAGCTCATTCCAAGAGCTACAAAACGTTAGTTCTGCATGATGTCTCATAAAAACCAAGTTATTCATTCTAGCCCTTGATAAATACAAAAATGAAGCAAGAGCTTTCGATGAACATCATGTGTAGATATGCAGCAATCATTATTGGTTCATGCTGCACCCTGCCTCTCAGTTACTAAATATCTTTTGAGTGTATATCAAGCTTCTTTAGAGAAAAAGTCTTCAGCTTTATCCAAGAAAGAAATAGGAAACCGACGATGCAACATAAAGGACACTGAAGGCTCTGATGCTGGGTAGGCATGCTTGAGGGCCCACTCATCACAGGCCCTAGTTACTCTTCCATCCCTTTGGACCTTTGCTCTGCTAAGCCTAATACTTGCAGAAGTACCACATTTTCCTGTCAGAGGTCGAGTGACTCTACGACTTTGTCTTATCATAGGAATATCAACAGGAGGTTTTACTTCCAACAAAACCTCACTAGCATCACTTGGGTGAATCATAGTTGAACTGTACAGAGGCGGGGAATCTAATAAACCCTGCTTGCATGATTTAAGTACTGTGAGAAGCATCTCTGTGCTGAGTTCTTGTTGTACCACACCTCTATTTTGGTCACAACCAAAGCAGGCAGCCACTAGCGTTCCTGCCAGAACTGGTGACAGTTCTGGATCAGTGAAAAACATGAATGGAAGATCACAAACCTTTTAACAAGAAAAAAAAGGACGATATGAGTTATTTAAGTTCCATGGAAGTATTCTTCTTTTTTAAAATGATAGAGGAACTCTCACCTTGTGTAGAATGGTTGGACTCTTTCCCCATCGAAGGACAGCTTGATTTCCTGGATGGAACAAAGCAAAATACCCAAGGAGCAACAATGCTTCGAGCAGCAGCAAACCAACCTAGATAAGAAAATAAAAAAAGAATAATTTGCAGTTCAAGATTTGCTCTGCTGTATGAACTTGTTGATATTTTGAATATCTTGAACTCTTTTAAACCAGCAAAAGCATTAATAACAACTTTTGAGGGCCCTGTAGTTGATTTTTCTACAGCAAATAAAGTTACGTTTAAAAAGCAAACGGCAATTGCAATAAAGTCAGTAATTGTCGACCAGGTCGGGGGTTGCACTGATTGAAGAAAAACTTGTTCAACATCTTTTGAGATGGTATGGACATATCCAGCGGAGACCTTCTAATGCACCGGTACGTAGTGAAGTTTTAAGTCGCGGAAAAAGCACGAGAAGGGTAGGGGTCGACCGAATTTGACATTGATATGAAGCTATAAAAAGAGACTTAAAGACATGAAATGTCTCTAAAGAGTTGCATCAGATAGGAGTGCATGAAAGTCAACGATCCACGTATCAAAACCATGATAGACTAAAATTTAGTAGTGGTATAGTTGTACGACTTTATTTGAGGATTAACGACGTTAGCCGCTAGCTTAAACTTATAATTTGTAGAATAGTTTATTATTATTATTATTACTATACTTTTATTTTTACTACTATTTTACTATTTATTATATTATTATTATTTATATTGATTTTTCATTTTAAATTGGATTTCATTTCTTGCCTATCTCAATTTATTTGGGAATAAAGGCTTTGTTGTTGTTGTATATTTGTAATTAACAATTTTTTAGTATATTATATATACTCTATTATTATTATTTTATTATTATTATTTTATTAATATTATTATATTATCTTTATTATTAAAATAATATTAATAACTACAATTAATATTATTATTTTATTATTTTGAAATAATGCATTTTATAATTTTATATTATTGTTATTATTATTACTACAATTATCATTATTATTTTATTATGTTGTATTATATTTAGTAATTAATAATATTTATCCTATTATATACTTAAATATTATTATTTTTTATTAATATTCTTATATTATATTGTTCTTACTTTATTATTATTATTATTTTATTATTTTAAAATAATAATATCATTATAATTATTATATTTTTCTTATATTATTATTATAACTATTATGTTATTAGTTATTATTATTGTTATCTTTATTATTATTGTTATTATTGTCAATATTATTATTTTTATTTATTTTAGAAAATAATACACATTATTATTAATTTATTATATTATTTAATTTATCGTTGTTATCATTATTATACTATATCATCATCATTATTATTGTAATAATTATCAACATTTCTATATTCCAAATAACACTTACCAAACGACAATTTCACTCTTTCGATAGTAAAAAATGTTACTCTTCTACCACTCTTTCAGAATCACATTATTCTACTTTTACTATTCTAAATTGTGCTCTTCTGTCGCTATTCCTTGTTTTGTCAAACAGACCCTAAATATAAAATATTGACCCTACCTGAACCCAACCCAACACCAATATGTTGCATGCTTAATTACAATTACCTGATCAATAGCAGTTCTCCATTTGTTTGTACAATGAGTCAGAAGAAAGCTAATCAGATGGAAAAATTCCATCTTTAGATCTGGTCTAGCCTGTTATAAACGTAAAGACTGTTAGAACTTCCTCGATCTAAGAAATAAAAATGTCATGACAATTAAGGTCTCCTGCAAAGGGGTCACTTACCAACATGCATTGTAGAACAGTCATGTCCAAGCAAGCCAGATTGTTTAGAACTTTCAGAACACCAGTTGCCACCTCCTCAAAATTTGATGGAAGTATGAGCAAAGCCTGAATTAAATCATAGATGATGAATGGATGTCAGAACTGTTGTGCCAACAATAGATTAGGTCCCTAATTGTATCAAATGAATACACAATCTGATTCACAAATCAGCCTAGGATTGTTGCAAAAGACAAGTATCAAATAGAACAATTAACACATGAATAAATATATTGGAATAAAAAAAAATTTAGATTATTGAAGAATTGTTTTCTAAGATTAACTTTCAAGTGCATACCTGTTCAGATGATAACTTGTTATTTGCCTGAAGCAGTACAGCCGTTAACAATGACGGGAGACTAACAAGGCCCGTTTCAATTATAGCAGAGAGAACAAGAACCACCGGTTGTTTCAAGTTCATTTTGTTCCCAACCGCTTCATTATCAGTCACAGTTGCAAAGGTATCACCCACCTTGTTCATCTCTTGAGAACTTTCAGTAGTGTTCTTCGCATCCTTCTGAGCCAAAACAAAAGCTAAATCAGAGCTGTCGGCACTGTTGGAACTGTCAATTTTCTCTCCTTCACATTCCTTGGTTAATGAACAAGTTTTGGTCTTAACTATTTCACCTCCAGCATGCATCTCTTCAGAATCTAAATACTCGAGTTTTTGAAGTATAGAATAGCCAGGGGACACGTTGAGTTGACATGACTCCCAATTAATAATGGAGAAGGCTCCAGGTGAATCTCTAGATGTTAATACTGCCAACAGGTTCAAACCACAGAGAATGGAAGAAGGAAATGGGGAACCTTCTACCTGAGGTCTATCGTAAAGTGCAAACAGGTCTCTCAGGTGGTGAATCACCTTATAAGCGACAATTAACTCAACCAAACTATCTTGCATTTGAGTTTCTTTTTCATCATTGTTTACATGGCCAATTATCACAGTGACAGTCCATAGGAAACCATCCAAAATTTCAGCAACTGAATCCATATTCTCAGTTGAGCTTTTACTTGAGGCAGCAGCAACTTTGATGTACTTCTCAAGGGAGGAGGATAGCATAGGGATAATAGGAGGCAAAAGATTCTGCACCAGGAAGTAGCTCCTGTTTGCAGGAAGTGCAAGAAGAGTTTTTAGAAGTCTCAAAAGATAAAGTGTCACTTGACAAGCTTCTGGTTTTGAAGTGTGAGATGCAGGCAGAGCAGAAGAAATGAAGTCTAGCATGCCAGCTTGGCGAGATGCATGCAACTCAAGATCCCTCCCCTCCAAGTACTGTTTTCATGCATGTGTCAAGAATGTCAATCTAATTAGACAATGAATGAAAAAGACTACAAAATTATTGTTTTCAAAACATAATGCTTCTCTTTCATAATACTATCTCAAAAATTTCTTTGCTAAAATAGTGTTTTGTGATAAGTCTTTTGCATAATATATGACGACAACAACAATAACAAATCTTTTATTCTCAAATAAATTGAGATAGGCTAGAAATGAAACCCAATCTGAAATGAAAAATCAATATATATAATAATAATATAATAAATAGTAAAATAATGGTAAAAACGGAAGCACGATAATGATAATAATAATAATAATAATAATAATAATAAACTATTCTACAAATCATAAATTTAGACTAACGCAATACGTCATAATCCTAGACTAAAGTCGTACAACTATATCACTACTTCTAAATTTTAGTCTGTTTGGTTTTGGTATGTGAATCGCCGACTTTCATGCATTCCTATCCGATGCCAACTCTTTAGAGACATTTCATGTCTTTAAGTCCATTTTTATAGCTTCATATCAAAGTCAAATTCGATCGACCCCTACCTCTTCTCGTGTTATCAACGCGGCTTAAAACTCCACAACGTACCGGTGCATCAGAAGGCCTCCATTGGATATGCTCATACCATCTCATACGATGTTAAACAAGTTTTTCTTCAATCGATGCAACCCGACCTCGTCACGTTATCATCATTTCTAATACGATCCCTTTGTATGCCCACATATCCACGTAACATACGCATCTCTATCACGCTCATATTTTGTATGTGTTGACCTTTAGTAGTCTAACATTCTACTTCATACAGCATTGCATGTTCGATCGTCATTCTATGAAACTTACCTTTCAACCTTTGTGGAACTTTTTTGTCGCATAGAATGCCAAATACTTGTCGTCATTTCATCGAACCTACTCTTATTCTATAACTAACATCTCCATCAATCTCGCCATCATTATATAGCATCAATCTCAAATATCGAAAAGTATTTCTTCTAGACACCATAGTTGTTAGTATCGTGCGATTCGGGTAACGAATCGTGCGAGTCGATACGATTCCTTTCCGATGAGAGACGGATCGTGCGAGTGTATCGAAAGCGGAGTGAATCGTGCGAATCGCCACGATACAGGCGAGCGATACGCTATACGCGACGCATCGTGCGATAGTCGCGATTCTCAAACCAACCAATCACAGGTCGTGCTTTCCTCGAAAAGCGCAATTGTCGTCCTTCTCTCTTTTCCGATGCCTTTCTCCTTTCCTGATCGGTCATTTTCCCTCTTTTTTCGTCCCTTTTCCCTCCATCTCGTAAAAGAGGTATGCCTCCACTTACCTTTCCCGATCGCTCATCATCTCGCCATCGCCAAGCCCATGACACCATCGCCACTTGCCAGAGACGCCATGTACGACTCTCCCTCTCTCTCTCTTTTAATTAGAATTTAGAAGTGTAGATTGTAGACTGGCAGTGAGGCTCTCTTTGAATTGATTTTAGAATTTCTACTGAGGCTTGGGCAACAGGGCAAGTATGTCTTGGGCACTGTGGCGTTTAATACTTAATAGACTGATCCTGAATGTCTTAATCGGCTTCCAGTTTTTTTTTTTACTGGTCTCATAAATGTCCATCTGTTTTTTGTATCAGAGAGTCGCTGCATTTAGATAGAATGATAGATTAATTAATAATTTAATACACTATTCAGTGAATGCAGTGACATTTATTTGTTGTCCATCTGTTTTTTATTATCTATCTGGTGTTGATAATTCAGTGAATGCAATGACATTTTGTTGCTTACTAGAAGCAAGAATTGATATCCATGTAAATACTTTAATATGCAAGGAATTTACAATGATATCAACTGACACTTATCAATATTTTATATATTTAAAATTATGATTGTTTCTTTAGTTATGTAGATTCTTTTTGGGTTAGATACTAATTATTATCTCCTTTTGTTATTTTAATCATAGCTTAGCGTATCTTGACAATATGATACGATACGCGATACGCGATACGCAAAATCCACCGATACACGATACAGTTTACAATTCAACAACTATGCTAGACACTACTTCTCCATCTAAACTGACATCTCCATCTTCTGATCGAACACCGCTGAACTCGCACTTCATATACTCGGTCTTAGTCCTACCAAGTCTAATACCTTTTGATTCTAAAATCTTCCTCAATAACTCTAACCATCCCTACCTTACTTTCGTCAATTAGGACCACATTGTCCAAAAAGAGTATGCACCAAGAAGTATCTCCTTGTATATCTTTCGTGATCTCATCGATCACTAAAGCAAAGATGTAAGGGCTCAAGGATGACTCTTGTTGTCTTAATGGGAAAGTCAAGTCTCGTCGTCACTTGCTCTGGCACTAGTCACAATGTTATCGTACATATCCTTGACAAGGTTGACGTACTTTGTTGGAACTTTCTTCTTTTCAAGTGCCCATCACATAACCTTCATCGACATTTTGTCATACGCTTTCTCCAAATCGATGAATATCATGTGCAAATCATTCTTCTGCTTTCTATATCTCTCCATCAGTCATCTTGTCAAGAAAATCGCCTTCGCAGTTAATTGTCCGGACATAAAACCAAATTATATGAAAAGAAAAAAAAATGCTACAAAAAAATAGATAAGTAGCTACAAATTTTGCACCATATTATCCAGCAATTATTGTCAAATTATAACACATGACAACTCCAGCTACTCATCAATGAAAAAACATTGCTATTTCAGTGATCATCATGAATCAAAAAGCACAACAATGACCATATCAATGTCTAAGTAATGGTGGAGACATTTACTTAGACACCTCCAAGGATGCATGAGCTCTTTTGCAAATATTAGAACAAAGGGTCTTATTGAAATATATTCTTTTACGTGTTATGACACTCTTTCAGATATGTTTCTCTATATTTCCTTTGGATAAACCTCTTGGAATTTTCACTCAGCATTACTTCAGATGAATAGTTTGCATGCTCACATGATGGAACCAAATTCATAAAAAATTTGAGATTCAAATAAAGGTACCTTCACTATATCAGCAACAATCAATCCTATACTAGCAGCCCCCTCCTTCCTAGCTTGCCGGAGTCTCTGGAGTTCCTGAAGCCATCTACCAATCTTAGCTCTGGCAGCACTTGCTGCAGCTCTGTACCCGATCCCCACATTATCACCCCCAGGCGTTGGCTCCACAAAGTCATGCTTAAGTGCCATCAGCCTCTGACGGATCTTCTTGATCCTCCTTTTTGCTGGTTGCTGATTTGTGTCATTATTTCCCACTTTTACTGAAACTTCTCCAGGTGGCACATTGCAGCACTCAGAAATTTTGTTCAAGGCAGACTTAACTGACCCATCCTTGTTCAAAGAGCGCCGCTGAAGGGGAGATGACTGGTCTCTGAAATCCATAGAGGCCCTCTCGCGTATTTGCTCAAGATAATATCTGCGCCTTTGTTCACTTTCTCTAAGCTTTTCAGCTAGCTTTTGTGCCAGGAGTTCGGCCTCTTCTTGCTGGGCCTTGGCTCGCGTCTCTTTCCTCCTGAGCTGCTCCACGGCTCGTGCTTCTCTTGCTGCACTAGAGGCCTTGCGCTCTTCTTCTCTTCTCGCTTGGGCCTCCTCTTTCTTACGCTGCGTCTCTGCTAATTTTTGCAGTTTCTCAGCTTCTAGAAACCGTCTACGCTCTAACACAGCTTCCTCTCTTGCACTATCCTCCTTTTGTTTGATCTTTATCACCTGAAGTTTTTCTGCTCGTCGCATCTCAGAGTCGTGCAGTTTCTGCCTCAAAATAAGCTTTTTGTTCTCCTCATTCAGTGAGGTGATGAAACGGACCTCATTCACTTTGTTGCTTTCATCACCAGCCCTTTTCACTACCTGTATAGCTGCCTCAGTTAATACTTGTATATAGAGAATGAAATCAAGTTTATATAAGGAGTCTGAAACAAGTCGAGATGAATGTATCTTTCGCTTCTTTGCCCCGGATCAATTATACTTAAGGAGCATGCTTTTCTAAGTAAGCATTTGCCAGTCATTAAATAATAGGGACACAAGTTATTTCAAGTTTTTACTTCTATATATTGGATTAGCATTTATCTTCTCAACTACACAAGTTTGACCATTTCAGTGAATTAGTTGAACCAAATTCAATAACTGAGGCTAATTTGTTCTTACCTGGGCAAGATAAGCCTCATGGCGAGACTCTCTACGCTGCTGGCGTGCAGTCATCACTTCACGAAGCTTCAAGCTGCGCACAGTTTGCCACTCATTGACTCGATTTAGTTTCTCAGATGTACGCTGGAGCCTCTGGACCCGCTCGCTTTCCAGCTGGTTTCTGATCCGAGTCGCCCTTGCATGTTTCTCCTCAGCTTCTCTCTTCACATCTACAGCCGTTCTTTTCTTCTTCTCAGGAGACATAAGCTTATCGTGCAAGACCCGAGCACGCTCATTGGCTCTGCGGCCAATACCAGGAGAATGTGAGACACGGGAAGAGCTGCGAACTGGAGACTTGAGTATGTCCTCCCAGTTCCTTCTCTCCTTCCAAGCATCCATTGATTTCCAAGGCATGGGGTTCTGCTTTTCTAGCTTATTCTCGTGGATGTCTTTGTTCCTTCTAGGAGGCATAGTTTTCTCAGTTTCCGTAATTGGTTCAAGTGGTTCTCTCCTGCTTCTTGAGGCAGCAGATGAATGTGTGTTCTGAACAGCTGCACGAGGATTGTGCAGCACCGGTGACCTGCCTTGCCTAGTACTATCCTTGCTTTGTTTCTCCATTGTAGGCTTCCTGTGATCTGGTTCCCCGAGGTTAGTCTGTTTTTCTAATTTTGTACTGTCCTTACTGCTTGATGATGCAGTAGCAGAGCTTGATGACACCAACTCTCTAGCTCTTATACCAGCATGTTTTCTCCCCATTTCAAGTTGAATCTTTCTGAAAGCCTCTAGAGATGAAGATAGTATCTCTGCCTTCTGGGGTGTGGTTGTCATTCGTCTAACCTGCATAGTTTTATCAAATGTATACATTATAATTTATATACTATGAAGTATGTAGTTTAAGTCGTACATAACAACTAAAACTTTCAGAAGAACACCAAAATGTTTCCTTACTCTCAGGCTTTTTAAATTTTGATTCTAACTAAGACATCATCTGGCTAGCTGTTTTTGAGTTTTCAGTAAACTCTTGGTTTGTGTGCTTGTCTGTGGGCATATACCTAATTACAAGGCTTCAACATTACCTCCCAAGAGAGAGCATGCGGCCTCCGATGATCAGCCTTTACAGTCATTGACATTCCATCTTTCGGTATGCCAGAAGGCATCTTCTTGGTACTGTCGAAACCTTCTACTCTACATTTCAGCTCTCTGAAATCTGACATGGCTTCTTCTAGAACAAGTATAGCCTCATCAATCTGCTCCATGTCACACTCCAATTCACAAAGGAGATACATCTCATCTACTGCCCTATTCAGGTTTTCAAAAAGGAAGCACCAAAGCCTCTGCCTAAACCTTTCCTTGCTCTCACCAGCTTCACCTTCCAAAGTCAGAGTACTAATAACAGGCAACTCAGAATTGCCTGAGGGAGTATTCTCAGGCTTCTCAGAGACTAGTTTATTCTCACAATCCAGCTCAACAGCAATCTTAGAATCAGCAGCTTTTGTATTTGCTTCTGTATCTACTTCAAAAGATCTATTTGAAATGTCAGAAGAAATTGTATTGCCACCCATAGCTTGGCTAATTTCTCCTCCAGGTTGTTCAATAGAATCTTCACATCCTTTCGTTGGTAACTCTTCATTATTAGATGGTTCATTTTTATTTTGTGATTCCAAAGCATCATCACTACCTTCACATTGTTCATGGTTCGATATTCTGATGTCCTTCTCATCTCCCCCTTCACCAATTATCACACTGTTAGGTGATCCAGTGTTGTGCTCTAACACTGCAACCTCTTCACGCAATTCACTCTTTTTGCAGTCTAACACTGTATCCTCTTCATGCAATCCACTCCTCTCTTTCAAGGAATTCTGGGCTGAGGAACCAGCTGTTTCAGTGGGAAATGTCTGCTTGTGATGAAAATCAGTGGTTCTTTTACTACTAGCAGCTTCATTATGTAATTCATGGGTTCTTTGAAACGAGCCGCCAGTTGACCTTTGCAAAAGGAGTTTTGTGCTAGATCTCTGCTTCTGGAACAAAAGACAGAGAAATATCAGGTATTTGTCAGCAAAACTCTAAACCCGCCATTATCTTTGGTCAAGCTCTTTTCACGTGATAGCTTAATTTTCTATGGCGTGTGAATGTACAGTGATGCACTGACAATGAGTTTAGTCTAACACAAGAGATTATTAAAATACCAATGCGGCAATGCTTCCAAAAGTATTGCCCATCTGTCTGTTTTATTTCCATAGAGAAATACAACTTTGTTTCCTTTTTTTTTACAATTAAAGAAACTTGTGGTAAGCATGTATGGTGCATTCAAACAAACAAATCAATAAAGGCAAATTTATCCCTAAGCTTCACTCCAGAATCAATAAGAAACATTTCATTTGTCTAATTACGCTGTGCTCCCGAATCAGAAAGAAAAGGGAGGGGATGGGAAGGGATTGGGAGGGAATCGGGAGAGGTATCGTATTTTACCCTCCAAATCGAAGGGGACAAAGAACAGTAAAATTTAATTTTATACTCTCCCCTCCATTCACCTCTTCCATTTTTTGCTCTGCAGCAGGAGATCATTTGCTCTCCTCCCCTCCCCTCCCCTCCTCTAAATGAAATCAAATGAAAAGAAAAATAGTAATAAAATGAAAACAGGATACCTTTTTCACTTCCAGCCAACCAGATCCCTGGTCATCCCCAGCTTCCACCTCATCGTTCATTGGCCGAGACGGAGTGAAGGGGTCCCCAGCGGGGCCCAGGCTCCTCTATTCTAATGTTTGTAAGGCACCTTTACTTAAAATTAGCACCTTCTATCGGAGCGGCGACAATTATTCCATTGTTGCATTGCAACAATGTTCAGAAAATCTACCTATCGGCAACCTGCGATCCGATTAATGCGCGATTTTTCAACCGATTGGCTGCGTTTTGGCTTTGAGAGAAAGAATGATTGAATAAGAAGAGACTCACCGCCGGAGTTAACGCCGATTCTTACTTCTACTTTTTGTTTATATCGTGAATGACGGTGCTTACAGAATCGCCATTTTTACCGCTTCGACTAATCAAAGGCAGAGTAGAAGAGAAGAGAGACTAAACTGGGGTTTTGCGTGAAGTTTGTTTTGGGTACTTAGGTTACGAGTTACGACCGATTCACCGAAAGTTACTCGAAAGTTAATTGTAGCATCGTCGGAAATTCGGAATGTTTAACATATTTGATAACATTTTATCTAATAATTAATTAACTAAATGTAAGATTCGGAGTACAGAGCAAACAAATTAAAAAAGTTACTATACTAAAGAGGAATATTGTTTAGGAAAATATTTGAGCGATACTGAGTTTGATATGCGATCGATACCGACAAGAAATCTCCTGTTTCTTTTCATATTACGCATGTTTCTTATCTCTTTCTCGCACGTGCGTTATGACTCCATCTTCGCGATCTATTTCTCTCTTAAACTTCATTTTTATGTTGTTATGCATGTTAATTGAAAACGCTAGCATACAAAATATAATTGTCAAGCATATTATTCTAGTTGTCATGCATATTAGTTAATTTACTATGCATACTTATTTGATTATGCATGTTAATTGACAACACATGAATACTAATTTGGTTGTCATGAATGTTATTATAGTTGTTATGCATGTTAGTTGATTTTATTATGCATATTTATTTTGGTTATATATGTTAATTAAAAATGCCAACATACAAAATATGATTGTCAGTCATGTTATTCTAGTTGTCATGCATATTAGTTGATTTACTATGCATACTTATTTGATTATGCATGTTAATTGAAAACGCATGCATACTAATTTGGTTGTCATGCATGTTATTATAGTTGTTATGCATGTTAGTTGATTTATTATGCATACTTATTTGGTTATGCATGTTAATTGAAAATACATGCATACTAATTTGGTTGTCGTGCATGTTAATTGTTATGCATGTTATTTGATTTATTATGCATACTTACTTATTCTAGTTGTTATGCATGTTAAACTTCATTTTTCTGCTGTTATGTTTGTTAGTTGATTTATTATGAATATTTATTTAGTTGTTATGCAAGTTATACACAATTATTATAATAATTTTTGTGATGTAATGCAGCTTAAATTTCATTTTTATGTTGTTATGCATGTTAATTGAAAACACATGCATACTTATTTAGTTGTTGTGCATGTTATTCTAGTTGTTATAGTAGTTTTTTTTATTATAATGTAGCTTAAACATCATATATCATTTTTCTATTGTTGTGCATGTTAATTTAAAACGCATGCATACAAAATTTGATCGTTATACATGTTATTCTAGTTGTTATGCATACAAAATTCACATGTATACGAAATGAAAATCCATAATAAATTAACATGCAACTGAACTCGAGTAACATGCATTACAACGCGTTTAACATGCAGAGCGACGCGCGTATCGATTGCATATAACAAAGTAGCAACTGAAGAGGACAATTTTGTACAAAATAGAAAAGTTTTCGCAAAAAATGAACGCGCGTATCGATCAATGTATCAATATATCAGCTCCCAATAATATTACCTTGGAACATAGAAGAAGAATCTTTATTAGTTCCCCTTTTTTGATGGTGCGTTCCTTTTCGAAGTTCTTTCGAAGTCAGGGCCGAGTTTCTTGTTAAATACTGGGACGGCTCTTCGACTACATACCTGAATCTCTGATTTCAGATGCTGGCAAGACAGCAACTGAGTAATTACCATAACAATGCAGAATGTAAAAAACATAATAACTGTTGGCAGTACTTATAGATGAGGCACGTGTTTGTTTGATTATTTGAGTGCGCTCAAACTTTTAACCCCTAATTTTCTCGAAAATATCATTGAGGATTTCTATAAAAAAATTCTAAGAGTCACCTAGTACCAAATAAGTCATTTCGGAGGACATATTCCCAACTTGCTACACCAGTGCATCCATAGAGATGAATTAATCAGATCCACATATCCAATTAACAAGACTTCCATTTCTGGCATGCCCATGAGAGTATTTTGGCGCATCAGAGAACTCTGACCAACAAGCAAACATGAAAAGAGATGAGCGTAATATTATATTGTCAAGGATAGGTCAGAAAAATGACTTGTTACACCTAGCAATGTATATACAAAGTTCTCATTTACTATCTATATTGTATAACATAAAAAGACCATGTTTTGAGTATAGCGCACATATCCGTGCACAGATCCAGGATCAGCGACTTGGCAAGAACTTCTCCTCTGAAACCGGCTTATCCAACTGCTCGGGATTGAGTTTCCTAAAGACAAGCTTTTGTACCGGCAGCTGCCCATTAGATGGAACAGTGACCTCGGTGTCAATTAGGATTTCATCTTCGTCCTTGAAATGCCCGCGAAGAATTCCCTTTGCAAGCTCATTCTCCACATATTGTTGAAGGACCCGCTTGACAGGTCTAGCTCCATAGTTTGGGTCATAACCGAGATTCCCCAAAAATTCAATTGCCGAGTCGCTTACATTGATTTTGATCTTATGGTCAGCCACTCGTTGTTGTACCCTTGCTAACTGTTTCAGCAAAGAAAAACAATAATACACATCATTTGGGTGAACTAGTAAAGCTGTTAACAAGAAAACAGCCGGAAAGTTCAAGGAATTGGCAACATACCTGCAACTTAACAATCTTACTGATTTCCTCACGTTCAAGTGGCTTAAATACAATGAATTCATCAATGCGATTCATGAACTCAGGCCTGAATATATTGCTGGCAGCATCCATCACCCGTCTTTTAATATTCTCATAGGTCGAGCTGACCCCACCAATCTCCCCGTCCATGTTCAGGATATACTGAGACCCGACATTGGAAGTCATTATAATAATTGTGTTCGTAAAACTAATCTTCCTCCCCTGCGAATCAGTCACCCTACCATCATCCAATAACTGAAGGAAAATATTGAACACATCAGAATGGGCTTTCTCTATTTCATCAAACAGTACAACAGCATATGGCCTCCTACGAACAGCCTCTGAGAGCTGGCCACCCTCCTCATACCCCACATAACCTGGTGGGGCACCAATTAATCTCGACACTGAGTGTTTCTCCATGTACTCGCTCATGTCAATCCGAACAACTGATTCCTCAGTGTTAAACATAAAGGAGGCAAGGGTTTTGGCTAATTCAGTTTTACCAACTCCAGTGGGGCCCATGAACATGAAGCTGGCAATTGGACGGTTTGGGTCAGACAAACCAGCTCTTGACCGTTGGATGGCCTCTGCCACTGCTGTCACAGCTGGATCTTGGCCAATGACACGCTTGTGGAGTTCTTCCTCAAGATCGAGCAGCTTTTCCCTCTCAGATTGTTTCAGCTTGGATACAGGAATGCCAGTCCACTTGCTAACAACTTCTGCTATATCATCTGCTGTTACTTCTTCCCTTAGCATCGATTTACCAGACCTTTGGTACTCATCAAGTTCTCTCTCAGCAGATCCAAGCTGGCGCTGCAAGGAGTTGAGGCTACCATACTTTAATTCGGCTGCTCGGTTTAGATCATACTCACGCTCTGCCAGTTGAATCTCCAAATTGACCCTATCGATCTATGCAAGAAAAGAAAAGATGGTAAAAAAAACAACAAAATGGGAACATATTTAAGATTAACAGATATGCATTTCATGTTCTTAACCAGCAGAAAAAGAAAACAACTGCCATAAATACAGTACAAATTCAGCAAAATAAAATATGTCTAGAAGTGTTCATATCATGCATGGTTGTGCACACAGGATGAGATAAAAAGGCAGAGTATATTATGATATGGTTACCTCTTCCTTGATAGACTGGATCTTTGTCATAACCATCTTTTCATGTTCCCACTGCTCAGCAAGCTCTGTCTGCTTTCCTTTCAGGAGAGCAAGTTCCGCTTCAAGACGTGCCAATCTGTCTTTTGATGCTTTGTCAGTGTCATTTGTTAATGACAGCCGCTCCATCTCCATTTTCAACACCGAGCGATCAATCTCATCCAAGGAGGTTGGTTTGGATGTAATCTCCATTTTCAATTTAGCAGCTGCCTCATCCACAAGATCAATAGCTGAAGCCGGAAAAAAAGGAAAGTTATAAAATAACACAATAAAAAATGCACAAAAATATGACAGGTTTTTTACATTGTCTTAATTGTACAACAGTTAGAGAGTTCTAAAAAGTAAAAGCCAATCAGTTAATACAGCTTTCCCCGAATTCCAGTACAATGATCAAGACTAGTTGCAATTCTCCCAACAACCTTAAAAAAAATCATGCCTTGTTATAATAGCAGATTTTTACCCAATTCAGCTCTCTTATTGACATAACAAATATATCTTTTTGCTTTCTCCTAGACCTTAAAATTAAGAAAACCCAAAAGTCTTCTCACCTTTGTCAGGCAAAAATCGGCCACTGATGTACCGATCAGACAGAACAGCAGCTCCTACAAGAGCACTGTCCGAGATGCGGACCCCATGATGCAGCTCATACCTCTCACGCAATCCGCGGAGTATCGAGATGGTATCTTCAACAGTAGGTTGATCAACATAAACCTGCTGGAAGCGCCTCTCCAACGCAGGATCCTTTTCTATGTATTTACGGTACTCATCCAAAGTTGTTGCTCCTATACAACGGAGCTCTCCCCGACCAAGCATGGGTTTCAACAAATTGCCTGCATCCATAGCACCATTTGTGGCCCCTGTGAAGAAAAGTTCAAGTACGGTCCAGTCTTAGTGACGATAAAACAACACAAAAACACAGGTATGCAGTAGACAGCAGCACACCTGCCACTGAAAAACTCATTGGATGGACAAAAAAAAAGTTACATAAGTTTGTCAAACTAACAACACAGCTGCTCCAGTTCTCTTACTATATAGTAAAAAAGTCAACATGTGTCATTTATCTATTTTTTACACCTTGTTTGGACAGAGAATAGAGGAAGGGAGGTAAAGGCAGGCAAATAAAATTTCATTAATTCTTTGCTTTGTTGGATATTAACAGGAGGTGAAGGTCAATAGAGGTCACTCCTATAACCTCTTAATGCTTATATTTTGCTGATCCCAAATTGGAGTGTAATGGGGGTTAACAGGTCAATGGAACATATAGTAACCTCCCTATCCATTCCTAACTCAACATTGCCATCACTATTGATAACTAACTGACGGATACATAGCAGGATCTCATACTGCTGTTAACAACCAACTGATATTATAGAAAGGGGAATTACCTGCACCAACAACAGTATGGATCTCATCAATGAACAAGATAACCTGCCCATCGGACTCGGTAACCTCTCTAAGAACAGCTTTTAGCCTATCTTCGAATTCACCCCGATATTTAGCCCCAGCTATGAGCGCACCCATGTCCAGTGAAATAAGCTGCAGACAAATTGATTCATTCAGTAAAATGCCAGAAGTGTAAAGACCTTAATTAGACATAACTAGTTCAAAGACATGCAAACTTTTTCACAGATATGCCCTTTTACTTAAACTTCACAAGAAAACCTACCCTTCGGTTCATCAAAGCTTGAGGAACGTCCCCTTGATATATCCTTTGGGCAAGCCTAGAAGAGAAATAAGCATGTATGTTACAAAATAGCCTGATACTCAAAATTTCTATTTGACTAAATGATTCATGCCAATTACTTATAATATTAAAAAAATATATGAAAAAGGAAGGCATGCCAGAACAGTAAAAGCAAGAGCTAAAACCACCTAGCCAAATGCTGGTAAGGAAGTCCACAGATGACAATATAAATTAACACCTTTTTTTTAACTTATCATAGAAGACAAATGAGAAGAAACTAATGAGGAAAGAGACCTGCATAAAATATCAGTATTCATGCTTTAATGGTGCTATGCTTGACCAGAATAATTAAGTCAAGTGCCCCAATAAGTTACAAGGCTATACGACATAAAGGACAGCAACAAAATCAGTACTCACCCTTCTGCTATTGCAGTTTTTCCAACACCAGGTTCACCAATTAATACAGGATTATTCTTTGTCCTTCTAGATAAAATCTGGATACATCTTCTAATTTCATCATCTCTTCCGATTACTGGATCAAGCTTGCCTTGGCGTGCCATAGCTGTTAAGTCCTTTCCATATTTCTCTAGGGCCTCATATTTTCCCTCAGGATCTGTTAGAATTCAGTAACACGTTAGTTATCTAATTCTCTGCTAAAAACACTTAACAGTCTTAATGAAGGATCAAATATATAAATAATAATGATGCTTAGGTTTGTATAAAATAATTTTAATCCAAATAACATCAACGACATGTAATAGGATATAACAATGCAGCAACGTAAATTTCTCAACCAGGTAAACAATGTATGAATAACAAGTTTTCTTGACAAAAGAATCTGAACTTTTGAGGAAAATATAGCATTACCTTGATCGATGACATTCTGGCGCCCTCGTATGGATTCTATGGCAGATTTGAGAGTCTTAATTGTAATTTGGAAATCCTTAAATAGCTGTCTCCCAAATCGCTTGTCAGCTGCAAAACCAAGCACTAGATGCTCAACCGACACATATGCATCAACATACTCTTTCTTATAGTCTCTTGCTCTCTGAATCAAAGCCTCAAGATCTCTTCCTAACATAGACCCAGCAGCTTCACCTAGCACCTAAGACATTCCAAGCACACATAATGTTAAACACAATTATCAAATTAAGAACTTGTAATAGAAAAAGATCAATCTGTGAGGTGTATAGGTAGCAGATTCCATTTCTTAGTTTGTATTTTGGACATATTTTCCCTTGTATAGTGAAATATGCAGAACTAACCAACTCAAAATAAATTAGTTAAACATAGATGACAACCGGGTTTCTAATCATACCTTAGGTTGCCTCTGGATGAAACTTTCTGTAGCATCAAGAAGTTTTGTGTTATCGACTCCTGCCTTGGAGAAAATCCGACGGGCAAGTCCATTTCTCTGCTCTAGAAGAGTTTTCATTAGATGCTCGGTCTCCACAATCTGATGCTTACTCTCTTTTGCCACTTCTGGTGAAGAAACTATTCCTTGCCAGGCCATCTCAGTGAACTCTTGCTGAGTTATCTATTATTATTAATTACGAAAAAAACCAATGATGTTCTGATTTATATTATACAACCAAATCAATCGCAGGAATGAAGTCTAACTCAATTGTCAATCAACTGCTTCTACACATTAACAATTGTAATTGTAAATAAAACTAGAGATGATAAACTAGACGTTTTAAGAGATTAAAAACGAACGAGGGATTACTAGATTACCCTCCCATCGCTAGAAACCTGGCATCTAATACTCCGAAACCTCGTTGCTCCCTTCTCCTCTCCAAACCTTCTCCTTTCTGATAATCTTAACGCCTTGAAGGAGGAAGAACGCCTTCTCGCAGGTAGCGTTGAGCGCAGCGGACAAATGCTTCTAGAAGTATTAGAGGAAGAGGGGACACATAGGAAGTGGGAATGCTGGGTGGAGAGAGCGGTCGCCATGGGCGAACTAGCAAGTGTTGAAGCTCTGTTTCTATGGCGTGGAATTTATTTTTCCTTTTTTCTACTGTGAATTGGAGATTTTTAGGGATAGGCGCCAAATAAGTAGAAGCGAAGCTTATCGGGCTTCTCCTTTCCGCGTCTCCATAGTTCCGGAATACGGTGGAAAGAGATCAGGGACAACGAAATTCTCTGAATACGGTGGAGAGGAGAATTTTTAATCTCAACCGTTGAATTAAAAATCAACGATTCAGACTAATAATATAAGAATCGTTTCGAATTCTCGAGCTTTGATTTTTAGTCCGACGGTTCAGATCAAGTTCCAACCTGAGAAAAAAAATCCGCAGAGGATGTGGTTTCAGGACGAAACGAAATCCAGAGGAGAATTTTTAATTTCAACGGAGATCAACTGTAGATTAAAAATATTAAAAATTCTTCCTAAATCACATGATTGAATGTCGAGCTCTGATCTAGATCAAATTTTGCAGAGAGGCGGAGAAAAGAAAAGGTCGTGCTACGGTGAGACCTGAGCTGAGAGAGGCAGAGACAGATAATTAATCTGAGTGATGGAGATCCGACGTTCCCAATTTTCTATGATTAATTTGGCGAGCAATAGCAAATTTGATTCAAAAAAATTGAGTCTACTTGATCAGTTGATCCTGATCGTCCGCAATAAATAATGTAATTCTGATTGAATTAGTCTTAATTATTAAAAATCATTCACTTGTGCTATTTGAAGTTAACAATAACAAGAGGCCAATATACAATCCGTGAAAAATAATAAGCCCTAAACAGTTTTAAATATGTTGCATTATCTACGATCCAGTTCATCCAGTGTAATTTCTCTCGTGATTGTTTAGTTTTTATACGATTTTTTTCTGTGATGTGCTTATTATATCTAAGACTAGAGCTGTTAATGGGCCGAGTCGGCCCTCGAGCCTAGAGGGCCTAGATGTGATGAATATACAAATAAAGATCTCAGGCATGATCTTGCACCTCCACAGTCAAAGATGATAACTTAACAAAATTTGGATGCATGATGCACCCTTTCCTAAAACAGTTAAAAGAACCACTCCAAATATTTTCATTGTCATTTGTCATATAACCCTCCGGCGGCATCAATCGTTGCCTAAACGCAACCAGCTCTGTTTTCTTGATTTTGTTTATGTACGTATTAGAAGGACACTTAAAATTTTAAGGACATTCATTTTTCTTAAACAGTCACAAACTGTTGCTGCCTTAATTGATAGCGATTAGTGAAGTAGTGTAAATTTTCTTAGTTGCGGTGATGACCAAATACAGTGGCCAGACTTTTAGCATTTTTTTTCACGTGAAAGAAGTGAATTAGAGCTTGTTATGTTCACAAAAACAATACAAATAATAAGATAGAAAAGTATAATTATTAATGATGATGATCAAGTGTCGTATATACTTTTCTCCAGTAGAAATGATGTTCACAAACATGAACAAATTTCGGATACTTTTCTCCGGCTGAAAAAAAAATATATATATATATATATATATATATGGTGTTGATTATAACTAAGTAATTTTAATATTGCCATCAATATCTAGTGTAGTTGGTTAAGACATTAGAATTCTATTAGAGACGTTCTGGGTTCAAGTCATGTTTGTGGCAACTTTTCAAGAGTTTTAAAGTTTATTTTCTAATTTATTTATGAGTGTTTGTTGTAAGTCTACGAACAATGAATAAAAAAAAACTAAGCAACTTAGAAAATGCATGAGCACAAGATAGTGCAGCTGGTTGGTGCTTGATCTCCACAATTACTGGTTCATATTTTTAATGTGATTATTGTTATGATCGATGGGCATCAACATTTGGTATGATTTTATCTAATCCGATTGATTCAACCACCTGATTTACAAAAAAATAAATAAATAAAGAATAAGAAATTAATATTTTATTTGATACGGTTTAGATTTTAATTAATCCATCAAATACACATTCTTTACAAATTTGAATAATATCAGTTAAAATTTAATCCGACCGTCTAATATAAATAGTTGACTAGTTTGCATCTTTCATATTTTTTTAAAATCTCTAAATTATTTTTGAAATATCCCTACAGGGTAATTTACTAATTTTGATCACCTCACTTGAGGATTAGTGAAAGAGGTTTTTTTTCACCAACCTTTGCATTTTTTTTTCTTGGGGTAAGCAGTTGTTGACAAGCCCAGTACTGGGGCAGTTTATTGGGGAACGAGATCAGGTGACGCGGCATTTACGCTGCACGTGAAGATGATCGTTAGATTTTTTTCGTAATTCGTGTCTCATATCTAAATTCTCTTTGATTGTCATCTGGACGGTCGAAGCAACGCACAGTACTGCGCTGCGATAGAAGAACATGATCCGTTTCTTAGGTGTCTTTCGTGCCTCTTTAGTCTTTAATTGTATGTCTTACTTTTATGTATTATTATTTTCAACTTCGATTTTGAATTTATAATTTTATATATCCGGTGTGCTTACCGGCCTCTGGCGTAAAAAATAAAAAAAAATCCATGATACTTTTCGTTGTAGTACCATGTATCAATCAATCAAAGCTACGAGTCTTCTATTTTTCTCGACGAGGAATTTTGACTGAATTAGACAATTAGAACTAAAAGTATATTTGATTATTATATTTATGTAGACATCATATATGGAAGATTCAGAATCTTCCACTTTAAAAATTGGCAATCTCTTTTTATTCCTATTGGATGTTGATTTTTCTCTTCATTTTATTTTAATATCGTATCCAAAATTTTTGAAAACATGGCTTTGTCCATGTTACAAGAAACCAAATCCGCTGTAGGTATAATTTCTTCTTTGTTTCTTATTTGTTTCAATCTGAATCGTTCAAAATTCATTTAACGGTTAAAACACTTGCTCTCTGAATCAAATCACAGCCGTCCGTAACGATCGATTCATTCGTAATGGTCGAATCGAGACAAACATGATCATGACTTGCCTCAAATACAAGTAGCAGATTCGAATCCATGTTACAAAAGGTACTTGTCATAAACTTCTGACAAGTACCCTAATTAAGATGGTATTTTTCTCAAAAAAAAAATTAAGATGGTATTCTTTCCTCCAATTAAATACGAGAATAAGTTATAAAGACCGTACGTAGGAAAATAATAATTTTATCGTTTCATCTATATGAAAAATACAATTTCAAATTTTCAGAGGAACTTTCTTTAGTCTCATTCGTTGCTACATGCAACTATACAAACAAGTCCCTGTGATGACGGATCAAGTCATTTTTAAATTGTTTATTTGGACTTTGTGAGTAAAATTTAGATTTTTTTATGATGGTATAAAATAATGCATATTTTTATTTTTAGTCAAATTAGAAACATATTTTCCCAAATAAATTATTATATGATAAATTTTGAATTTTCAGAATTGTTCAACTGACCCTGAGTCTTCTCCGCCACTTCTTAGTTCTTACTAATTTTAAAATACAAGTCAGAAGAGATAGAGACCACTTCTTATATTATATACAGGTTCATTGTTTTTTCAAAAACATGTTATTATATTAATTTTTTTTTAAAACAAAATCACAAAATATACTTAGAATTTAAACATTTGATGCATAAATACGGCAATGTATCCCACTCTATGTACAATTCTTGCTCTGCCCCATAGAAAAAAATTAGAGTAGATCTATGTAGGGTTGCAAACGAGTCGAACACGAACGAGCTGAGTCAAGTTCAAGATCGGCTCGTTACTTAACGAATGAGTTCATAACGAGCTGGTAACGAACAAGTTCATAACGAGTTTTTGACGAGTCGAACACGGACGAGCCACGAGCTACGAATATTTTTGACACCCCTAAACTATGTGTTAATTAATATTGTGCAACTTGTACTTCAACTATTGCAATTAGATACTAATATCTATCAATTAACTTTATATATCATGTGTGATTCGTTAACGAGCCGAGCTAGGCAGAGTTCAAGATCGGCTCGTTAACTTAACGAGCTGATCAACTCGTATCGTTAACAGCTCGAGCTGGTAACGAACGAGTTCATAACGAGTTTTTTATGAATCAACAGGGCGAGCCACGAGCTATGAATATTTCTTGCACTCCTAGATCTATGTGCTTAATCAAGAATTAATAAAAGAGAAAAAAATTATCCAAATGTCCGCATTACTAAAAACTGTACTAAAATTATGCTGAATTGTCTGTGGTTGAAATTTTATAGCTAAGTTTACAATTACTAATTGAAATAATTAGTAAATAGCAGAGCTTAATTAAAACTACTTAGAGCATCTTCTTTTCTGAAACTCTTTGAGTTTCTAAATAATTGCCACACCAGATTAAGAAATTTTATTCTTTTTTAGTTTCTAAACTCCTACATCCCTAAAACTGTAATTAGAGTTTTTTAATCGACACATCAACTAATTTTTAACCAATGATATTATCAGGTTAGAGTTTATAAACTCTGAACTAAAGTTTCTAAATAAGAAACTCTCTTACATTTCTGAAATTGAGTTACAAACTGTCACGTTAAGATTAAAAATTCAGAAAATTTCAGAAATGTAGATACTCTTACTACAAACATATAATTAGTGAATATAAGAGATCATCTCTTGACTTTTAACAAGATTTAGGAAAAACTGGAGAGGTGGAAATTACAACAGTTGATTGATATATTTTTTTTCTCACCCAAGCGATTGATCTTTTTCATCTCTCACGCTTTTATTTTGTTGTTTTACTGTGACTAGTTATCTTTATTATTCAATTCAATTATTCTTTTTCAATCTATCATGTATTTTATTCATATTAATTGCTTTGTTATGAAATAATTGGAGTAAAATTATGATGCTCCTAAGAGCACCAAGGTCCCTTCTGCTCTTAACTCAAAGGCATTATTAGACATTTTTAAATTTTGATTTATCTTGGTCAATATTTTATTTATATCAAAATTTAGCAGGAAACAAAAACAATTTATAATTTGGGAGTTTTTTTAAGTACATGTTTTGATTTTCTTGAAAATGTCCTAATTTTATATATAAACATTGATTATTTTTATTATTATTTTGGAGTCACTTTCAAAAATTCAAAACAACACTTAAAAATTAAAAATAGATTTTTTTTCTACTAGATTTTGATATAAAAAACTATTAAGCATGATAAATCAAAATTCAAAGATGTCTATGATGTTTTTGAGTTAAGAACACCGGAGGTCTTAGTGCGCCTGATATATAGTACCATATTTTTACTCAAATAATTGTCTTCATTATTCAACTTACTTGTTTTTATTTTATTGTTTGCGTTAAGTCCAATCATTTGATTTTATTTGAGATTCAATTAATTAAATAATTACTCATAAAATAATAATGATATATTTTTTTTACTTGATGTTTTGCAAAGGATCATAGGAGCTCTATTCTTGATTATGTCACAAATATACAACAACAAAAAATATGAAATAATCAACTAATTATTCATTGTTAGTTTTGCTTATGATAAACAATTGAAAGATGAATACTAAAATTAAATATTCCAGATTGACAAAGAATTAGATGTTATCAACAATTTGGTACCAATCTGATTTGAAGTTTGTTTCACTATTATTACCAATCTAATTCACCATTTCTAAAGATTAAGATGAGGTCAAAATTTTCAAATTTAGATGTTCATAAATGATCTTTCAATATGATTTCACATTTGCACACTTAGAAGGCATGTCCTTTAAGTCTTTAACCACAACACTAAAGGCTAGTTCTCAATTGACCAACTTTTTATCATTCAATTTACATCATATGGTTCAAATTAATTACCTTATTGTTTAACTTATATGTTTTATTATCTGAATTAATTGCATTATTTTTATTCATTTTAAATATTTTATGTTTCAAATTGTTTTTTATTACGCAAGTTATTTACATTTATGAAGATAGATGCAGAGGATGTATAGTTTTTAAACTAATAGTAAGGGTGTTAATAAGTGAAGCTAGTCGAGTTTCAAGTTGTTAATCTAATTCAATATAATTAATTACATCGTCAATTTGTAAGTTATCATTCAAAGATAAAAGTTATTCAATCCGAATTTTACAATAGGTGGCTGGATCTTATGAAGTCAAAAAATATCATGTAAACAAATTGTTATGAAAAAAAATATAAGTAACAATAAATTATAATACGGTCTAGTGGTTAAGAATAATGCTCTGTCAAATGGAGATCGCAAATTCGAAATTCAGTTCTGGACAAAGTTTGAATCAGACTTGGGGCAAAAACTCTACTTCTTCTAAAAAACAATAAATTATAATAAAAAGAGCGAGTCTTCTATGGATAAAAAAAATTAAACTCAAATTGATTGTATTCGTTGATCATCATCAATAATTGTGCAATCAAGTTGATTTTGCATCGATAGTAGTAAAATCAAGTTAATTTTGATCCATAGCAGAATTTGCCTAATAAAAAAAATATAAAATAGTCAAATTAATTTTACAACTTTAGAGGAATATTTTCAAAGAAATCAAAATTTAACGAGATGCTACACTATCTTTATAAATGTATCATAATCATAGTTATATAAATACTAATTATCTTCACTGAGGCAAACATGATCTTCTACAACCCTTTTTTATGCCGGTTAAATTAAAACCAGATGTAGAAGCGCTGGTTCTAACATTCGAACTAATTCTCCATCAGCTTTTCTAATAACTGAGTGTAAAGCAAGACAAGGCATTCACATCATTTATTTAGTAAATTCGATGTAGAAAATACCAGTGTAGAAAAATGTGAAATTCTTTTGCAGCCCCTCATTTTCATCATTTATTAGAACTCCAGTGTAGAAAACTTAGCGGTAAAAAAAATAGAAGTCGATTAAAATATTATAACAAATTTGTTTTGAGATTATTTTGTAACCCCCTTTTTTGTTTTTTTGTTAATGTTTAGAATTTTGTTCTGAGATTATTTTGTAGAGTTAGCGAGTTTGTTATATATATAGAAAATTTTAAAACACAAACCAATTACAATAATTGATAGTCATCAATAATTGTGCAATCACACTAATTTTGCATCAAGTTCTTGCAATTAAGACAAAAAATCAGTGGTTCTTTGACAAATTTTAGTGATACTATTTCACAATTAAATTTCAAGATTGATTCTTACTAGGTAACCTGGCTCTGAAACTACTTGTAAAAATACGTAATACTAAGACTTAAGATAATGCATAAGCTCAAGAATCACAAGAATAGCATAATACAGCCAATTGATACAAATCAATTACAATCAAAGATCTTCAAGAATTACAAGATTATAATAAAGAGAGATAGGATGAGAGAGCGTAAGAGAAATGCGACATTCTAAGTAACGTGGTTCGACTAAATTCTTTCAAAATCTACGTCCACGGGACTCGACGATTCCACACCGGGGACGAAATTCACTATCACTGGTTGTCTTACAAGTTTGGATTCAAGTTTCCTTACAAAACAAATGAGTAAGTATGAATCACGATCCAAGAAAGGATCAAAGGATGATGAGTCTGACACTATCTTTATACAAGATCTTGGCACTGGAAACCCAATCGCTCAAGTCAAAACAATCTCTCAAAGAGTATCACAAGGTTTTATCGAATATATAATTAGAGAATAATGAGAGAATCTTAAAGGTAGCTTTAATCTCACTCAGTTAGAAAGAGAGAAAATAGACCAGCTCCTTAAATAGCATGTATCGATATATCGATACATAAATCAATATGAATAATGATGTATCGATTGCACCCAGAATGGTGATGGTCATCTCAGATATTTTCTCCATACTTCGTCAAATTTTCAAGTCTGCTAAGTAGGTATATCGATATATCGGTAAGGTATATCAATATATAGATAGGCCAATTGATATGAAAAATATATATCGATATGGCACTGACCTGTGATGGTTCCCTCGGTCTGTTTTGTACTTAGTCTGATTCCTAACTAACTCATGTATCGATATATTGATATGTATCGATATGGCACTATTTTGACTTGTTATACTTGATTTCAAAGCCGTTATCCCAGAAAATTGAAACCTAGAAAATAGAAAAACTACCATATGCTTTCCAATGACCAAGTCCTAGTGCTCAAAGGCCCTAGAATGCTCCAAGATGCATCGCCTTGTCATGCCTTGCTTTGTCTTGCATATCTTGTGTTTTTACACACAAATACATGTCAAATTATACTTGTTTTGCAAATTTTCAAACAAGGAAAGTTGCTTAGTACAACAGAACTGATTGCGATCGTAGTTAGTACCTGCGGCCGCAAAGGTTTTGGCTTGCTCGCAATATTTACTATTTTGGTCATAACTTCTTCATCAGAACTCCTATAAAGACGATTTAAAGTGTGTTGAAAAGTTAAGAACGATCTCTACAACCTTGAAACATCATCTTGGACATTATAATTCTTGTTTTCTGCATTTAAAAATAATTCTTTGACAGTAACTTGAACTTTGACAAAAATTTGACTAATTTAACCTAAAACTATAAAACTTTAACTTATTTTGCACAATTAATATTTTGCACAATTAACTCTAGAATTTTGAAAATACAATTTTTACTTATTAGTATCGTAGCCAAGTGGATGTAGCATCACAACAAAAATTAGAAGACGACGACATTCATCCAATTAGACACTATTTCCTTCACTAGTGGGGCTGCTAATGAACATGACGGTTCATGGACAAAATGGGCTGGACACTATTGAACATTTATGGAATGGACTATTTCTTGATCTTGGTTGAAGTTCAGTCAAAGTCCAATTGATAAAACTGAACTGGGCTAATTGTGGACAATCATGGACAAATTATGGACAAACTGTGGACTAATTGCGGGCTCAGTGTGAGATTAAATAAAAATATGTTCAAACATCCCAATAGATCAACCAAGTTCTAAATCTCTGTTTCACAGAGAGAGACCTAAGTTATTCGCATAAAGAAACCTAAGTTATTCAATACAGTGATGAAATAACTTTCATTTAAAGAAGATTGTGCACTGTGATGTCCAGAATCATGTCTGCATGGTTAACTTATGGACAAATAATGAACATTATTCGGTTATAAGATGAATTTGATATAGACTGGATATTAGTAGATAATTAATTATGAACTTGATGTGATCATATATTTCAACTTCTCATCAGCGGACTGAGCTGAACATGGACTGAAACTCATTCATTAGCAACCCTATTCACTAGTAGCTTAATTCTTCAATCAACCTCTCCCGCAAGAATCTAAATCCATGCTAGTGTATTCTAATTGAAGTAATTTGTTGTTATGATGAAAATAACCAAATCATCTGACGGTGGATGTGTGGCATGTCAAGTTGACTTGAGAGATGGAGAAGTACTGAAGCTGAGTCGATTACATGTCTACATGGAAGGTGCATAATGTGGATCGAGCGAGAGACGATTTGGGATTTAAGGCCCGTGAGTAGATCGAGCGAGTCAAGACTGACGAGTACAATGAGCAGGTGATGCCCACCAGTGGTTGCAGAGAGCCAGTGAGTAGAGGAGGCGACAGCGTCGGTCGCGAGGCGAGTGGTCGTTGAGGCGATGGCAACTCACTAGAGGGGGAGATGTTAGAATTATAGGTTGGAGATATCATTTGATGTACAATTGTGGAGATGATTAATATTGTAATAGAGGATAGAAGGTATTACAGAATACTAGTGTTTGGAGATGTTTAGCTTAACAATGTCATCAAGATTATAAATAGACTCTTGTATTTGTAATCAATCGCACAAAATCAATACAATTCATTTCTCTTCCAATCCCTCTTTACAAATTCTATTAGGAGATGCGAAGCCGCTGATGAGAGAGAGAGAGTTAGGATTTAAGCTGTGGTGCATAAATCATAATGAAAAATGGAAAACGCTCATATTTATTTCCATGTAGATCTACAAGAGACGAACAATAGTGACTATGCATTAGACAATGATATATGTAGTCAAATTTGACAATAGCGATAATGCATGCATCAATTTGTAGATATAAAAGTAACGTATGAGTCGCTCCGTGCAAAAAAGTTAAATTTTAAACTTTCGTATTATAATAATAAAATTATAATAAATCGTTTAAATAATAAAAAAAATTAAAACAACAACGACAAATTTTTTTGAAAAAAGCTACAATGATTCTGTTGTAGCGGTGAACAGTGAAAACACTGTTCATTCCACTGTGGAAATGAACATTGGCACAAATGTTGCGCAATGAGTATATAGAATTAGTTTATTAATTAATGATCAATCTATTTAATATAAAATTTTGATATTTAATATTTATTTAAAGATTAATAGTTGCTAGAGTGTAGGGATTTGACAACGTTTCGGTCCGGGTCGGGTCGGTCCAAGCTTGTCCGGTCCAACAGGTTGGTCGGTCCACGGGTTGGTCGGACCGGGTTTTCACGTGTTCAAATTTTGTAGGCCGACCGCAATCCGTCTTAGAATCATGGGTCGGTGGACCGGTGGGTTTGAGGCGAGTCCGAGCCGGTTCAGTTCGGGTCGGATTGGTCGGGTCGCTGATTTTTTTTTAATTTTGAAAAATTCCAAAAATAAAAAAAGTCAAAGTAAAATGAAAAAAAGTTACTATAATCGAAAATAAAATGTTAAAAATAAAAAATATAAAAAAGAGTCTATTAAAAAGAATTTGTCAAAGGAAAAAATCTTATTCATTTAAATATAAAGTCCAAAAAATCAAAATAAAATGCAAAAATTTACAAAAATTGAAAATAAATTTTCAAAAATAAAAAAGACGGATTAATGATGGGTTAAAGACGAGTTAATGATGAGTTAAGACGGGTTATACAGGTCGGATCGGTATGAGCCGAATTTTTTTTCCAAAATCTTGCCCGCAACCCTTCTTTGGCCCCCTATTTTTGTTGGCCGTATCCACACGAATTTGCCCTCGAGTCAGACCAGACCGGGCCGAGTCGCGGCCTTGGATTTCCTGGCCGGATCGCAGCCTCAGGTTTCCTGAGCCGGATCTGACCCGTCCGGTTTTATCAATACTCTACTAGAATGCTAGTTAATGCGAGTGGTTAAATAAAATCGGTATTTTTCTTTATTTTAGATATAGAGAGTGAGGATCTATGTTATTCAAAGTTATATTTGATGAATGCATGTCAAATTACATAATCCAAAAAAATTCAGCTGTATTTTAAACTAGTGATCTCCACGCCGTGAATAAAACAGTTTCTATAAAAAGTTGCTAGCACATCTAAATCAATCACGTCGTAGTTCAACAGTTGCGAGTAACACAAATAATTGTACTATCTTTTAGAAACTATCAACTTAGAATCGTCTCTATCTCTTCTGACTTGTATTTTAGATGAGTAAGAACTAAGAAGAAGTGGCGGAGAAGGCTCAGAGTCAGTTGAAAAAAAAAATCAAAATTTATCGTACAATCTTTTTTGAGAAAATATGTTATGTTTATAATTTGACTAAAAATAAAAAAATATATGCTTAATTTTTCATCATCTTGAGAAAAAAATCTAAATTTTAAATCACTCTGGAAAAAAAAAATGCATAAACAATTTAAAAAGCACTTGATCCGTCATTTTCAGCACATGGGCTGTGTGGCACAGGGACTTGTTTGTATAGTTGTATGTAGCAACGAATAAGACTAAAGAAAGTTCCTCTGAAAATTTGAAATTGTATTTTCCATATAGATGAAACGATAAAATTATTATTTTCCTACGTACGGTCTTTATAACTTATTCTCGTATTTAATTGGAGGAAAGAATACCATCTTAATTTTTTTTTGAGAAGAATACCATCTTAATTAGGGTACTTGTCAGAAGTTTATGACAAGTACCTTTTGTAACATGGATTCGAATCTGCTGCTTGTATTTGAGGCAAGCAGTATTCTGTTTATCTCGATTCGACTGTCACGAATCGATTGATCATTACGGACGGCTGTAATTTGATTCAGAGAGCAAGTGTTTTGATCGTTAAATAAGTTTTGAACGGTCCAAATCGAAACACGTAAGAAACAAGAAAAAATTATAGAAGCAGCGAATTTGGTTCCTTGTAACATGAACAAAGCCACGTTTTCAAAAAATTTGGATACAATATTAAAATAAAATGAAGAGAAAAATCAACATCCAATAAGAATAAAAAGAGATTGCCAATTTTTAAGGTGGAAGATTCTGAATCTTCCATGTATGATGCCTACATAAATATAATAATCAAATATACTTTTAGAAATTCTAATTGTCTAATTCAGTCAAAATTCCTCGTCGAGAAAAATAGAAGACTCATAGCTTTGATTGATTGATACATGGTACTACAACGAAAAGTATCATGGAATTTATTGATTTTTAACGGAAAATAGAAGACTCATAGCATTGATTGATTGATACATGGTACTACAACGAAAAATATCATGGTACCTCAAAAAAAAAATATAATGGAATTTTTTTATTTTTTACGTCAGAGGCCGGTAAACACCGGATATATAAAATTATAAATTCAAAATCGAAGTTGAAAACAATAACACATAAATAAGACATACAATTAAAGACTAAAGAGGCATGAAAGAAACCCAAGAAACGGACCAGGTTCTTCTACCGCGCAGCACAGTACTGTGCGTCGCCTCGACCGTCCAGATGACAATCAGAGATAGTTTAAATCTGAGACACGAATCACGAGAAAATCAGACGATTCTCTTCGCGTGCAGCGTGACTGATCTCGTTCCCCAAGAAACTGCCTCAGTACTGGGCTTGTCGACAACGTCTTCCATAGAAATTTAATGTCTTAATCAACTGCACTAGACATTGATAGCAATATTAAGATTACTTAGTTATAATCAACACCATATATACATTTTTTTTTTCAGCCGGAGAAAAGTATCCGAAATTTGTTCATGTTTGTGAACATCATTTCTACTGGAGAAAAGTATATACGACACTTGATCATCATCATTAATAATTATACTTTTCTATCTTATTATTTGTATTGTTTTTGTGAACATAACAAGCTCTTATTCATTTCTTTCACGTGAAAAAAATGCTAAAAGTCTGGCCACTGTATTTGGTCATTACCGCAACTAAGAAAATTTACACTACTTCACTAATCGCTATCAATTAAGGCGGCAATAGTTTGTGACTGTTTAAGAAAAATGAATGTCCTTAAAATTTTAAGTGTCCTTCTTTTTTCATTTTTTTGATTCATTGCATGTAGCTCCGTATGCTTACAACCCACACATTCACAAATAATACAGAAAATAAACTTGAAAATTTCCACTAAAAGTAGCCTCTAGCGAAACTTGAATCTCAAACCTCTCTCATGAAGACTTTGTGGCTCACCACTACAAGGTAAGGTTTATCTAAGTGTCCTTCTAATACGTACATAAATATATAAAGTCAAGAAAACAGAGTTGGTTGCGTTTAGGCAACGATGCCGCCGGTCGCCGGAGGAGGCCGGTGCTCATTTTCTCTACAGTTGCGAATTTTGCTGTTATTCCGAACTTCGGATGGCAGATAACATAAATCTCAGCAAGAGAATGGTTGCTGGATCACTGCTGCACAGGTTATCAGATGCAGAATGGTTGAATTATTAGTTATATGACAAATGACAATGAAAATATTTGAAGTGGTTCTTTTAACTGTTTTAGGAAAGGGTGCATCATGCATCCAAATTTTGTTAAGTTATCATCTTTGACTGTGGAGGTGCAAGATCATGCCTGAGATCTTTATTTGTATATTCATCACATTCACATATTTGTATTTTTTGGTGTTTACTGCAAAAATTGAATGTTAGTTTGACCACTAATATTTCGATGTTTATTTTTCTAAAAGAATGTTACTTATCGAAATTGAATGCTTAATTAATTACAAGAAAGCGTACTGTAAATGTCTCTTTATATCAGAAGCAAGGGTCGCCATCAATTACGGATGCCAAATTATGCATAATAACTCAAATAATGTGCACGATAACTCAACTAAAGTTGCATAATAAAATCGGTGTCGATAGTTGATATCAAATGTGATATCTACGGAACATTATCCATATTTAATTTGACAGTAGTTATAAAATTGAGAACTCATTTTTATGGATCCGAATATGCTATTATTTTTAACAAAAAGGAGGGCTTGATTATTTCGATCAGGATCATCCAATTAAAAATGAACGTACCGGATTAATACGAGTTGAACCGTAGGGGATTCTTAAATATATCTGGTTTGTTCGTTATAATCTAACAGTCAAAATATGAATAATAGTCTTTCTTTTCTCAAAAGAAAAGTTTTGAGAGAAGTAGGTGATCTAAATCCAATCTGTATGGTTCAAAGTCCAGTTGTGGAGCATTTTTTTGTACACGTTTAAAATGTTGAGTTAATGAAAAGAAAAATAGTAGTGCTGATATTAGCCCCCTCATGAAATAGATGAGTTAATTTAATAGTGAATAAGTTGTCGGCTGAATCAAATAACCAATGCTAGTAAGGCTGCTTTACAATTGATATTTGGGTTCTTTATTTGATCTGACGATCTTTGGATTATTTTTCAATCTGCTTCGGTTCTGCCAAATGCCAATGAGTTGAAAGACACTAATACTGTGTTAGCTTAGCATGAGCTGAAGACAAAGGTACATAGAAGAGGAAAACAGGAATGGAAAGAAAAAAGTTACTATATTTGCTTTGGTGCGTTCATTCCGCTTATACCTTAAATTTGAATTTGGAAGTAAGTAATAAAATAAAGGCTTTGGAAGGTTGCAGGAGGTTACCACTTACCATAGAGATCATCATCCATGTCAACCTTCTATAAATATCAAACCAAACAATATCACCTTGTAGGGTTCCCTTTCCTATGCCCTTCATCTTTTATCATGTATGCAGTACAGGTACTGGCACAAATAGCAACTAACACAGTACAGTACAGAGACATTACAAAAGAATAGTAATAACAGGAATCAGGAAACTTATCTTAACATCTTAGTGGACACAAACCATAAATAAATTAACATCTAATAAACAGCACATATGCTTTAATTTGCTCGGTACGCAATGTAATTTGCCAGGTAAACCAAAGGTGCAGCCAATTCTGGGTCGAACCCATTCAGTTGCTCTTTAGCCTGTCTCAACAACTGCTCCGAGAATTCCCGCGATTTATCCAACCCCATAAGCTTTGGATAGGTTGTCTTATCACTAGCTAAATCCTTCCCAGCTGTCTTGCCCAATTCCTCTGACGACTTCGTCAGATCCAGTATGTCATCGACAACCTGAAACAGCAACCCGATACTACTAGCATACTCCCTCAACCGCTCAATTTGTTCATCGGACCCACCTCCAATAATTGCTCCGGTAACAACCGCTGCCTCTAGCAAGGCAGCTGTCTTGTGTAAATGGATGTACTCAAGTTTATCTAATGGTACTGGTTCGCTAAGACCAGTGGATTCAAGATCCACCAATTGGCCCGCTGCCAAACCCTCCGCTCCAATGCACCGGGCTAACTCACCGACTGCACGGGCAATTCGGTCAGGCGACACATGAGCAGGATACGCTGACAAGTCAGAAGCAGTTTCGAATGCCAAAGCCAGCATAGCATCACCAGCAAGAACAGCCGTCGGTTCATCAAAAGCTTTGTGGCACGTGGGTTTGCCACGGCGAAGGTCATCATTGTCCATGCACGGCAAATCGTCGTGGATCAGGGACATGGTGTGGATCATCTCCGTGGCCAAGGCAGCCGGTAAAGCCCACGATTCAATACCACCAGCTAATTTGCACGCAGCGAGGCATAAGGCAGGTCGGACCCGTTTACCCCCGGCCAATAGGGAATAACGCATGGCTTCATTTAGGCGGCTGGTATGGGGTAAGACCTTGTCGGGGATGGCCGAGTCGAGGGCTTGGTTAACCATGGCAGCTCTCTCAATCATGTACTGCTTTATGTTGAATGGGACAGCGGTTGTTGATTGCGCGGACATGGCGAGGGGGGAGAACCAACGGAGGCGGGCGGAGGAGGTGGAGGTGGGAAGGAATTGAGGGAGATAAGGTTTTGAGAGGAGCAATTGGGTGGAGAGGAAGTGGGAAGGGAAAGATGCCATGGTTTGGGTTCTATTTGGGTTTTATGAGAGAAATAGAGAGAATTGGTAGTAAGAAATTAGAATGCCTGGGAAGTGTGAGCCGAAATGGGATCGGGAAGGTCAGGGAAAGTGGATGGATACGGGGATACGGGGATAGTATTATAGTAGGAAGCTCGATAGAGAACTAAGAATTTGGTTGCGACTTGCGATTGGACCAGGAGGACTGGTCAATCCAGTTCTTTATGGGTCGGATCGAATTACACAGTGATCCGAAGTCGACAAAATTCGATAGGTGCCAATAGTATATTCGTCTGTCCGTCCGCTTTGTTCGAGTTTTCCACGCAAGTCTCTCGCTGTGAAGTCTACAAAAAAGCTTAATAACAATATTGATATTTAGGGATTTACTCCAATACAGACATCTAATGAGTTTTTTTAAACCTTCAATCTCAGCCGTTGATTTCATTAATTGAACGTTCAGATTTAATCAAGTATTTACACAACCGGTTACCTAGATTAGACAGTCGATCATCCATAAAAGAAATAACTAGTTGCTAAGTTAGACAACTAGTTGCTAAGTTAGACAACTAGTTACTTTTCCTTTCAGAAGGACGTTTTTGACAGAAAATTTCGAATTGAAAATTTTGGCTTCAACCTCTCCCTCTCTCCAGACCTCAGCTCGGCCTTCTCTCTTCTTTTCTCTTCTCTCTCTCTGTACGAACAAACGAGAAGAAAAATATAACACAAACCCTAAATTCTCTCTCTCCCTGAAAAAACTCTAAACTCATCTCATGTCAATAGGGGAAAGTGAGGCAGAGAGATAATAAACTAATGGATATAGAGAAAAAATTTCTTTAAACTTGTTTCAAGTTTGGAGAAGATAAATCTTTTAAAATCTTATACTTCAGACTTGTTTTTTTTATAAATGAATTCATACAAGTCGGAACTAACATAAATAATGAGAATTTTATAGAAAAACTGCTTAGGATGGTGTCAAAAATGCCATTGTGACTCTAATTAGTTCAATCGAGACGATGCAAGTCAAGAGGATGTCTTTCAACTACGAAGAGGTCTTTGCTCAACTAACTTCCTTTAAAGAAAAACACAAGAATGTGAAGAGCTCAACAACCTCCAAGACACTAACCTTGCCGGCACAATCTCCGACAGATAACTCCACATATCGACTCGACTCAAATGAATATTTTTTCAAGGCTTCAACAAGGATTCTGAAAAGATGATGATCTACTAGTCAATGTACTAAAAGAGAATATAAGTTTCGAGATAAAAACCAATGAAGAAAGACTAGCTCGAGGAAAGATAGTAGTATGCCTCACATGCAACAAGAAGGATCATTCTCTTTAAAATTGTTATAAGATATTTCCATCCAAGAGAAATGAAGAACAAGAAGGAAGATTCAAGAAGTTCAACAGAAAGAAGAAATCTATGCAAGTTATATGAGAAAGTGACTCAGAAAGTGAAGAAGTTGATATAGGAAGAAAAAGAAAGCAAGCTCGTTCTTGTAGTCAACAACAACAAGCAACCAACCTATCTTGAACGTATACATCAAATCATCAAGGAGAACGTTATTACCGACCCAATAATGATTGAAACAGTTATTAGCATGACAACAACCAAAGATGCAAAGATAGTCAAAGAAATGAAAGGCAAGAAAAGACCTGAACGCAAGAAATGGAGGCCCCAAGTCGAGCAATTAAGGTCTATATAAATAACAATGTTATATACGATGATGAGTGTAAGTCTAGTGATGAGTCTAGTCTTGTTTTGGGTAAAGATCAAGAGTCCTACAATGTGACTAAAATGAAAGAATTGCTTGATGAGTCCAACAAGGCTATGGTTATTAAAGATGCCATGATAGTTGATCTTAAAGCAAAAATTGAATTTCTTGAGACTAAGATAAATGACATTGGGACTAAAGTCAACTTGGATAAAAAATTAGAATTACAAGAAACACAAATTTGTTAAATTTTTTAAACCTTCCAACAATGATATCAAGATTGACTATGATAAATATATATTGGTCAAGATCCACATTAGAAAATCGAACATGGTATGTGAAGGAACAACCTTTCATGAATGAAAAGTAATCGTATGAAAATGTTAAACCAGACAATGAGAAAAATGTCAACAATCATTCCTACATATATAACAAACGGTATAATAAGAGACCAAGATTTAACAACCATAAATCTAGATTTGTGCATATGAGACATATAGCTCATAATGACCATGTAATTACCAACTATCATAGAGTTCAACCACCAAAACTCTATGTTAAAGATAAATATGGTAAGTTTCGTGTGTTGAATGAACACAAGAAGTTTGGTGACCAATTTATAAGGAAACATCAATGGTACTTTCCAATCGAATAAATACCCTAGGCATGCATCAAATGATTATTTCAAAAGACCTAAGACAAGATTTTAATATTGAAAACCTAAAGACCAATTTGACTATGATCATGGCAACACTAATAAACCCAAACTTATATTTTGTTCATTTTGCAAGAAAGTTGAACATTTAGAAAAATATTGTAGACATGGAGATGCAAGAAATTGGAACCACTTGATGTTTCTAGCACAATTGAAACCAAACAAATTGTATAGAGAGTAAAAAAAAAACTCTCTCATTTTGATTCAATTTGATTATTATGTTAAAAGTGAGTCAAGTAGCAAAATGTATGATTTAATATCCAATTTGAATGAATCATATATTTTGTGAGTCATGTTTGATCTTTTTATCCAAAGCGTAGCTCAATACTGATTATGTGTATGGTTAAGATACAATGTGACACTCTGAATTAAATCCCAAAAACAATAAAACCCAATTTGGAAGCATAACAAATAAGGAAATATTAAAATTGACTTTTAAAACTAAAAATTTGAGAAGTGTGTTACGGATCTCGTCGAAACAAGACATAAAACGTTATAACGAGATGGAAATCGTTATAACAGGTCAAGTTTGAAATTTAAAACCGTTGAAATGAACAGATTTGACTAGATCAAAACTCTGAGAATGTGTTATAATAACTGAAAAACCGTTATAACGAGTCTAATAACGCAAGGACAGGAAACCGCTTTAAAACCCCATTCTTCTTCTCCAACTCCTACCAAAATCAAACCCGAAGTAACTTGTTCTTGATTGTTCTTCTTCGAAACTCTAGTCCTCAAACACTCTCAAAACCTCTAATTCAAAGGATATCTCTCAAACCCTGAGACGATTGCAGAAGAATCTGAACTAAGTGCAAAGGATTAGTTCCAACAGATCAGCCGTTCTATACTAGTGACCAAACATAAGATTAATACTCTTAGTGAGCAACTTGAGATAATATCTTGTCAAACATAAGATAGTACTTTTTAGTAAGAAGCTAGTATCCTTTCAAACATCAGATAACACTTTTCCTAAGCAACTTGAACAAGAGCCAACCACAATCACCTAAGAACTATTGATCCTGCAATACAATTTAACTTGGCAGCTTATGCCAAGAGTTTCAAAAAAAAAAAAGAGCTATTGATCCTGTCCAGAAATAAACACAGCGATACCACATCTGAAGTCTTAAAAAAATTGTTTAAACTGCACTCTAACACAAAAGATACCAAAGACTATAACTTTAAGTTATAGAAACTACTTATGCAAACTACATCCAATTAATAGAGCAAAACACAATAAACATACTACTTGATAGTTCGTATAACCTAGTTAACAAATTTACCATTCTCATGCTCCTCATCAAGGTAGACTATATCATCTCCAAAAAGATATTATACATTGCACAGTCCATTAAAAAAAACATAAAGAAAAGATATAAGCAAGACATGCATTTTGAGAAATAGCTTTTGTACCATTAGAAATTATTTTATTTTCAGATTTATATTTGTTTGTAGTAAGCTTAAGAACAATGAATCCACACAAAAATCCACTAAAGTGTGATGCCGGAGCAATATCTATACAAGAATGATCTAGAAATGAAGCAATTGAGATCATAATTTTTTTTGTATACAATACTCATTTCTCATAACAACCGATTACAAACTGTCATTCAATGAGTAACATGTCACATCTTTTTAAGGTTTTTCTTTAATGGATGAAAAGAAAGAAGCAACATAGGCACATAATCTCATAATAAGAAGTATATATTAACATAAGAGTTTCCTTTTTTCATATTAAGAAACCTGCCTGATACTAACATCTCTGTTATGCACTCCAATCCTTCATCCAAAATATTCTGAATGTGTACTTGGATGTTGTTTTTTGAACAAAAAATGATTGTACCTGTTGTAATGCTGTAATAAGCAATATATGGCACAATATTGCGGCCATTACCTAATGACCAAAAATGGCAACCAACTATTCCAGTGGTTATAATTAGAGAAAAAAATTAAATAATTAGAACAATGACTACATATGTGGAAAACAAAATCAGCTTTTCATCTAGGATTTCTCTAAATCAGAATCAGCAAGTCCACCGCTTACCTTCTGCTTTAGTAGCTTCACATCCTCGCCATCTAATCCATCGTTGTTTCTAAAGACAGGCATTTTAGTCACCTTTTTATCGGCCTCGACTGCCCAACTGTAGATCACCATGCCCAGAACAGCAAGCATCATGCCCATTATGTTTTTGAAGGTAAGGGCAGAATCGAACAAGATCCAACCGAGAACTAACACACAAACAGTCTTCATGTGTCCTAATACTTGGAATGATGTGGCAGAGAACCTGCCGATGCATAGATACTGGCTCATATTGCAGATAACCGCCAAGGAACAAGAGAGAATTATGAAGATCTGAAAACATATGGTCATGAAAAAGTTAACTAAGTAGAAGAAAAATGGTAAACTTGATTAGTTCAAGACTTCAAGGAGACCTGTCATGAGATATCATACATGTACTTACATTTGGACCTAAGGAGTAAGGGTAGCTTAAAATTGAGCGTCCATTGAGATATAAATCTAGGAATGGACCAAACAGTAAGAGTGAGGCCGCTTGAATTGGGGCAGTTTTGCTTAGCAGCTCGAAAGATCCGATGTTGTACTTCTTTTGAAATGAACCGATTGTCTAAAATAGCATGAACAAATTACAGGAGTTAGTATTCAAATCCAGCAAAGAGAAGTCTTTTTACCAGCTAGCATATAATGGAACAGAAATTGAAACTCGTGGCTACCAAATCAATTAAATTTGCTCAGTATCAACTCTACTAAGGTTCAGAGAAAGGAATCAGAGGTCTGAAACCCGGAATACATTATAAAAATAGAAAATTGGATAAAAGGTTGAGAAGCTAGAATGACAAAATTATGACCCTTATGGACAAAACACTTGATCATCTGTTCCGCTGTATTTGCAGTTTATTGGCATTGATGGCTAATAGAGATTTTTTTTCGAATATAAAAAACGGTGCATGAATTTTGTGCCTCCCTGAACCGTGCAACATGGCCGGAGATTTGAATCTTATGGATAGAGTTGAACATTGCCTCAAAGTTTCTAATATATGAGAGATCATTTTAGCTATTACAGAGATTGAAGCAATTGTTTTGAAATTTTGCAAGTCAATTTCTGAATACAATAGAACTGTGGCATAATAAGTAAAAGATGCATACAATTTGTTGCAGTGAAGTGCAGAAGACAGCAACACAGGCACAAAGAAAGCCCTTCATGTTGATCTCAACGTCAGTAACAGTGCAAATCCCGACACCAAATGCAACTACTACAACGGATGCTATCACCTTAGTTGAGTAGTGCTTACTATTTAGGATCCACTCCATTAAGCAAACCACGGGTATCATACTCAATTTTGAAATCTGTATTTATTTTCATGAATTTATCAATTGTTAAACATATTGGTAATTAAACATGTCAAATATTCTAAAGATAAAGCTAATGCAAAGGTATATACAAATGCTATATAAGTTTGGTCAAACAAATGCCAATCTATTGCAAATAAAATGGCAAACCTGGTAGAATCCAACAGAATTAAGCATTAGGCTAAGGTTCATGCTTGTAATTGAAGCATTAGCCACAACTGAGAACCATAGCAGTTCCCACAGAGGCACGTGTTTCGACACAGAATAGCCAGTAGCGCTTGATATCCAACCGACCAATGCAGTCACCGCAAAATGGAATCCGGTCAGTGTGGTTGCTGTAATTTTTTAATGAAAACAAAGAGGTTAGTCCTGAAAAGACACATTTAACTACTATGATAGAGATTTAAAAAGCAGTACCGAAGCAGAAGTTATAGCCGATTGGGGACATAAGTTCCTTATTAACCATTATAATACCGACGGAGCTGACCACATTCATGGCCCATGCTCCGACATCTGACACTGCTGGCTTCTTCTCTTGGTTCATGATCTGAGCTTCTATTCAACAATGGAACATGGATTATGGAAGAAAGGACGAAATGGTGAATTGAAAGCAAATTAAATCACTTGCCTTTTTTTAGAGAGAAACATAGAGAGACAATAAAAGAACGGAAGTGGTTTGGTTACACCCCTGGCATCAAATTCATGTTGGAGAGAGAATATAAACTGATGGTATTATCTTTAATTAGTAGCTGACAAGGGTAACCACTGAGAATATAAAAGCAATGAGGTACGGAAGTACGATATCAAAATATGCTGTCACACATATTGTATGACAACATTTTATAACAATACGCCAGCATATTGTATTAGAAACATATCATAGATGTCTTATGGCCAGCAACCATCTAACAATATTGTACTATCAGGTTTAGAAAAAATAAATAAAAGAGTATCATTTTATTTGAGAAGGTGAGGTTGACAGCTCAGTGAATAATGCTTAAACATGTACCGATGTTAAACATATACTTTGTGGTATCATTCCATTATACATCTTGTAAGAAAAAAAAGGTATACAGCTTTTCCAACACTTCATAGTAGATGATGTGATGAGCACTTCGTTGTAGCTTTTCCAACATAATGCTCAAAATAATATAAACTTGATCTAACAAGGTAATGGTCAACATGTATCAATTAGGATATTATTTTATCTATATAAGTAACTGGGTCACAACCAGAACCACTAAATAATGCGGTCACCTTTCTTTAGCTTTGTTTGACTTCACAACATAATGTGCTTACCTTTCTTTCATGTTGCCATCACAAACACTTCAACATAGTTAACCCAATGTCCAGGAAAAAAAATAGAAAACAAAAGAGAGAGAGATAATGATATGTGAAATATGACAGCTTTTATCAATAAAAAAATCTTCAATTTTCTAAATACATCGAGTAAGCACTTCCTATAACAACTTGAACAAGTCGCAATTCAAAACCAAAGATCAATACCCCATTTCAAAAGAATCAATGGCTAGACCAATTAAAAAAAAGATACTTAAACAACAACAAAAGAAGACTAGCTCTTAATTTGCCCATGCTCCAAATCAGGGGCACTAAAGCTATTTCCTCTCTCTTTTAATAGCTTTGCATCTTCTCCATTCGATATATCACTATTCCTAGCTGACACAAACTTGGAGGCCTTTTTATCAGCCTCAACTGCCCAGCTGTAAACTATCATGCCCAGAACAGCAATCATCATGCCCATAATGTTCTTTAGGGTTAGTGCCGAGTCAAACAGGACCCAACCTAAGATCAGAACACATACAGTTTTCATGTGACCTATAACTTGGAATGATGTAGCCGAAAATCGACCAATGCAGAGGTACTGACTCATGTTGCAGAATACAGCAAGGGAACAAGATAGAAGGATGAAGAACTACAAGAGAAAAAGTACAAATGTCAAATATTAACTAAGAGATCATTCCTTAAAAGTATTAGTTAAAAATGAGGATGATCTTGTTATATAATGTGTTAGAAGAACTCTTGATATGTAACAACCAGTCAGTTGGTGGTGGGGCTGGTTTGACTTCATGCAAAACCATTTGGACTGTAAAAGTCTCTTTGTTTAAATGCTTCATACCACATTTTCTTTTGATTACTCATTCCACTAGAATGCTGAACCACCCAGCCTACCAATTTAGTTGAACCCAACTACCATTGAAAAGTCCTGACTTTGGTTAAACCAATAATAGGAAATCCGTGATCATGATATGTAAGCGGAATTCAAACAGTGTTAGCTAAAATTTTAGGAATCAAATGTAGTGGTATTATTGAAAGCTCACAATAGCACCAGCAGAGTAGGGATATTTGACAATTGAATGGCCATTGAGGTAGTAATCAATAAATGGACCAAAAACAATGAGAGAGGCGGCCTGGATTGGAGCAGTTCGGCTAAGGAGCTCAAAAGAGCCAATGTTATACTTCTTCTGGAGGGAACCGATCGTCTGAAGAGGTAAACCATGATAATCAATACTCAAAATCATTCTTACATACATACGATGGAATAAAATGTATAATTTTGAGTATACAATATTAGGTTAAACCTTCCTACCCAAACTTTTGCTGATATACTATGCATTAAGAACAAAGTAAAATATCAGATTAATAAACCAAATAACCTGTTGTAAACTTCACTTTTATATTAAATTGTATCCTGAAGTCTTAGAGGCTGTTCGATGATTTGCCCCTAAAAATTTTTAAGCAGGTGTGCCCAATAAGTGGATCAACCACTTTACATGTTCAAGCAAAGTAAATAAAAGAAGATACGTAAAAAGTGAGTTAGGATAACTTACAATTTGTTGAAGGGAAGTGCAGAAAACAGCTACACAAGCACAAACAAACCCCTTTGCATTGATCTCAACATCAGTTACAGTGCAAATGCCGACACCAAAAGCAACCACTATTACGGACATAATCACTTTTGTTGTGTAGTGCTTGCTGTGCAATATCCACTCCATCAAGCAAACCACAGGTATCATGCTCAATTTTGAGATCTACAATTATACCAAACAATCAACCAATTTTGCCGAACATAGAGTTAAAAGGCATCAAGTGACAGGTTGCACAGAAAATTCATAGACGATCTGACAAGTGTCCCTGAGTTTGTAAAAGGCATGCTTTTGTTATGGCCCATGTTCTGTAAACAAGTTGCACTACTAAACTAGGGCAATAATTTCAAGGTCTACATTGTTTCAACCAATAAAACACAAAATAAAGATGAAGTTCCTAAGCAGTAAAGCCTCTATAATTTGAAGCTAACAATATAGGTCCTCAAGTTGTCATTACTTATAAATAAATAAAAGGACACTGACCTGATAAAATCCAACAGAATTAAGCATGAGGCTGAGATTCATTCCCGTGATCGACATATTAGCCACAATAGAGAACCATATTAATTCCCACAAAGGTACATATTTGGACACAGAGTAGCCAGTGGCATTTGAGATCAAACCCACCAAAGCAGTCACCGTAAAATGAAACCCAGTAAGTGTTGTTGCTGAAAGTGTTGGCCAAAATTAGTAAACCGCAATTCCGGACAGAAAAAGCTACTTAAATAATATTTTTGATAATTAAAAAGAATGTTAATAATTAAATATATATATATCTTATTTAATTAATGCCAATCTCAAATCAATTCAATATCTGATCTACTCAATTCAATTTCGAACAAAAGGAATCAAGATATATAAGAATATATCCTTAGATCTAACTAAAAGCCGAGAGGGTTTACCAAAGCAGAAGGCATAGCCATTAGGCGACATGAGCTGCTTGTTCGCCATGATAATCCCCACCGAACTGACGACATTCATACCCCATGCTCCCACATCCGAAACAACTGGTTTCTTATCTAGATCCATTTCGATCTTTCTCACCTTCCCACTCTCCCTCTCTCAACGCTTCTTTCTTTGATAACAAACGACAGCTAAAGAAAGAAGTCGAAAAGAGATCTAAAAGGGTATTTCAAAGGTTTTGATTGAAGCACGAGAGGACTTCTTCCCTAGTCCCCTCGTCGCTATCGTTTTGTCAACACGGGAAGAAAAGCAGAGGTGAGAGGTGGAACGGAGTATGAATTCTGCGAATAAATAGTTGCTAGGTTGCGGGGGATTTGTGGAAACGGAGAAGAAGCTGGCGAAATGGAGGGAATCAACGGAGGAATATAGGAACGGATGCATTCAATTTAAGAGGGAAGTAAATCAGTAAATGTAATGTAAAATTGCCAAGAGTTACCAAGTTTATCGTTGCTTTCTATGATAAATCCATGCTTCGATCTAAAACGGACCGGATTATAAATTTCGATCACCTATCTGACCCATCTGATTTTAATCAGACGGTCAGAGAGACGTGATGCTTTGTAATCAAAGAATAATTTTACTAGGCCTTGTGGCCTTTTTTTCAACAGAAAAAAGATGATTTACCAGCGGATAAAACTCCGAATGGGAAATTGGGAATGCGGTGGATAGTGGGGCCATAAGTCTGTTACAACTTTTTTTTTAGAAAAATAGGTGTCTGTTTTTATTTAACAAGAAAGCTTACAAATATTTTTGAGTGGTTTGATTGGTACATGAGAATGTATCTGGTACATGATAGTGTACCATAACCAGTTCGAATGATAAGAAAATAAAAAAACATAAAGAAAAGCCTATACAACTAATTAGTTCTAATTCTATTACATCCTTTTAATCCATTTTACTGTTCTTTTGTGATAACAAAAAATATCGAATTTTGAGCTGATATAGAAAATTTTCAGCTGCTGACTCTCTCCCAGCTGTCATGTGAACCTGTTCTTCTCCGATTTTATTTTGATAGAACTTTCCAAAGTAACTCATTAGTCTAGAAGAAGTCTGTTATAACTTATATCCCGATTTTTTATATTAAAAATATAACAAATAAATTATAATCAGAAAGAAAGTTCGTCGTGGAAGTTCGAAAAAAATCGACAATTCCGCTTTAGACATTTATAAAAAATTGATCTGATTTTTTTATTAATAAAAATATTAATAATTTAATTCATGAGTTGAGTTATGTTTAGGTGATTTTTTGTAGCAAGTTCAACTACGCTTCGGGATTGTAATTAATTTTTTATTATTGCAAGCCATCAAGTTGTAGATATTCAAGTCTACTTTCATCGGGTTGAGTCTGATTTGTGATCAGAGAAACGAGCGATTCAAAAAATTTTGACGCAAATTCGTGATAAAAATTACTAATTGAGACATAAGTAGAAGATGGTGTCAAATTTGAGATGCACATTCCTTCAACCGCAAATCAGACTCGATGAGATGTAGACTCAGATATCTGCAGCTCGATGGCTACGACGTTAAAAAAAACTAATTACAGCTTCGACGAGCGTAACTGAAGTTGCTACAAAAAATATTAAGTATGATTAAAATTTTATTTTTTAGCAACTTCGGCTACACCCTTCGAGACTGTAATTAGTTTTTTTTATAGTCGCAAGCCATCGAGCTGTAGATATTCGAGTCTACTTTCATCCCGTCGAGACTGATCTAGGTCGGAGAAATGTGCATCTCAAATTTGACACGATCTTCAACTTATGTCTTAATTAGTAATTTTTATCATGAGTTTGCGTCAGATTCAATTTGAATCGCTCGTTTATCCGATCACAAAACAGAATCGATGCGATGAAAGTAGCTTCGAATATCTACAACTTGATGGTTTGAGGCAACTAAATATTAATTACAGTCCCAAAGAGCATAGCCGAAGTTGTTACTAAAAATTATCCAAATATAACTCAACTCTGACAACTCATAAATTAAATTATTAATATTTTATTAATAAAAATTCAAGTACATCATATTTTGTAAAACGTTTAAAGCACGAAATTATCAATTCCATGCTTTTGACTTTTTCCAAAAGCACGAATTGTTATTTCCGTGCTTTTTTATTTTTTAAACTTCCACTGTTCCACAACAATCTTTATTTATATTTATAATTTATTTATTACATTTTTAATATTAAAATCGGTTGTTATTCCAGGAGGGCGCGACGCAGTCGCATAGTTGTAACGGTGGCTTTGGAAAAAAATTCACATTTGTAGTAACATTTTTTTATTATCATCTGTAGTAACATTACTGTTGAGAAATCTAGGTAGAATTAGGCCTGTCAACGGAACGAAATATTTGTTTCGCCGTTCTGTTTCGCCTCGTCGAAACGTTAAACTGATTGGAATTATTTTCCGTTCAATAGGCAAAACGATCAGCGAAAGGTTATATAATTTCGTCGCCCAAACGAAAGGATTAGCGAAACCGAGCAGTTTCGTTTCGTTGATTTTCGTTTTGTCGGCGGATAAATCGAGGGATATAATCCCAGTGCCCAAAGCCGAAACCCTAGCCGCTTCATTTCTTTCACTTCGTTCTCTCTCTCACACGATCTGGTGATCGGCCTCTCTATCTCTCTTTATGTCTCTCTCTTGCGCCGTTCTTGTGCGCCGATCTTGTGGTTGTTTGGATCAGATATTGTCGATGATTTGGCACTATTATGTCCCCTTCCTTTGAGATCATTACCCTTTTTTCTTAAACTATGGCTTGATTTTGTTGATTTGGCTCTGACGAGGACGATCTGTCACGTGATTTCCAACAATCTTGTGTAATTGCAAAGGTTAGTAAGCTTAAAGGTTAGAGAAAGGTTATCATTTCGTTACCCGTTTGCTAGTTACTAGGTGTTGAGAGATCAGTGACAAGATCGTCCACCAAGCCTGTTCTTGACCTTAGGCAATCATGAGTTTTTCTTTGTTATATATCTATATGTCGAAGGGGACTAAAAATGACAGAAAGAAAGGAAGAAACAAAAAAAGAGAAAGAGATAGAGAGAAAATAAGACACAGAGAGAGAGAGAAAGAAAGAAAATAACGAGCAAGCAAGCTTATGGTATTTGTTCCTATTTTTTGTTTATTTCCTTCATTTTGTTTTGTTACACACCTTTTTTTACTTTATTTTTTTGCATGCAGGTTTTATTTTCCTTGTAGCTATGGTTGAGTTTGAGTCTGATGGTAGCAGTCACGCGACTAAGCTCGATATATCTTCAGATGAGTATGTTTTCTTTGATTGTCAGTTTAAATACTTGCTTGCTTGCTATGTGAATTTGATTTTGTTGCTTGCTTGTTGTTGTTGCCTTCCATTTGCTTACATATTAAGTTGTTTTCTTCAACTGTATAGCATGGGACCTGGTTTGAATTTGGAAATACCAGATGAAATTCAGAGGATCATGATTAATTCTGGTGTTGCCAATAATCAAGATCCTGATGAACTGGCACCAAAAGGTCTTGAATCCACCAAAAAGAAAAATAGAGATGTTATGACCTCTAAGGTGTGGCAACATTTCAAAAAAAGTCCAAGGCTGCCTGATGAGAGCTATGATGGTATTTGTAATTATTGTGGGCATAAGTATTTGCAAGCAAAATTGGGTTCATGTTGATGCCTTATTTTCTCATTTAAAAATCTTTTATGTTGCCACAAATAAACTCAGTGGCTCCAAATATCCAACACTAAATCTATTCTTTCCTGAGTTTTGTGAGGCACACCTTAATATTAAAAAAATGGAAGCCAGTCCATATCCTTTTGTTGTTCAAATGGGCAGAGAAATGATGGTCCAATGGGACAAGCATTGGACCAATGGAAATACTCTTTTGTGTATTGCTTGTATTCTTGATCCTAGGTGTAAGCTAGCAGTGATTGAGTATTATGTTGGTATGATGTATCCTGATAATTGTAAGAATTTCATGGCTAACTTGCTGGCATGCATGGAGGTGTTGTTCAATGAGGCACTCTCCAAGGTCCAGCAAGTTGTCAGTTCCAAACAAAACACAAGGTACATTTGAAGTTGTTATATTGCTTCATTTGTTTAAATTATACAATTAATTTGATGTATGCTTGCTTGTTAATTGATAATTAGAGGAAGCTCTGGTGCATCAAGCTCTATCACTACTGATATCAGAGCTGGTTTAAAAGACTTTATGTCTATTAAGAAGGTCTCTGAGCCAACAAAATCAGAGCTAGAGCAGTACTTAGCTGAACCACTTGATGAAACTAGCTTGGATCATGACTTTGATATATTGGCATGGTGGAAACTCAAAAGTCCAAAGTACCCTATTCTGGCTACATTAACTAGGGACATTTTGGCTGTCCCAATTTCAACAGTGGCGTCAGAGTTCACCTTTAGTACTGCTGGTAGAACACTAAGTCCTATTAGAAGCTCTCTAAATGATGAGAGCATTGAAGCTTTGATTTGTGCCCAAGATTGATTGCGTGCTTCAGTTGCCGGTATGTTTTTGTTTTGTTTTTTTACTGCACTGTCAATGCAGAGAATGGTGGAAAGTTTGGTGATGTTGTGTGGTCCACCGATGAAGTAATAATAGATGATACTATCTGTGGCAATTGAAGCTGACTTTTGTGCTAGTAATTGTTGGTTTTGTTGGTTTTGTGGTGATGTTGCATGCTTGTTAGTTGTTGGTTTTGTGGGTTTAGTTTAAAAGCATGGAGACTGCAAGACCTGCTGTTAGTCTCTTTGACTCCTCAGATCTCTAGCAATGATTTTCAGTGATGATATATGTGTTTTAATTATTTTAGTCATTGGCTGAGTTTGGTATTATCTGAGAAATAGCTGAGATCTGGGTTGAAGCCTTGAAGGGTTGTATATTTTAGATCTATAATTAATTTAGGGTAAGAATGATAGTTTGAGTCAAATGAATATTTGAATGATATTTGTTAGCTTTGATATATTTGCTGATATATGGTAATATGTTGGTGTAAAATCAAACTTAAAAGACATGTTGAGTTGTGACTGCAAATGATCAGAAATTTTTAACGTTTATAACTGTTTGAACGTGTAAATAAATGAAACGTTAAACAGAACAAAATTTGTTTTCGTTAAGAAAACGAAATGAAACACGGAAAAAATGTATTTTCGTCTGTTAAACGAAATTAACAATTTTCGTTAACGTTGTGAACGTTTGACACCCCTAGATAAAATAGAGTCTTTGAGCCCAAGTTAGCCCAAATTCTGGCCTGTGTATCAGATCTTTTGAGACCTAGCTGATCGGCGCTGAATAAAATACTCTGTGCCTTTTTTAGGGCCGCCCTATGTGTTTCTAAAATTTGTACCGTCTGATTAAATTTCAACATTTGTACCATCTGATTAAATTTTAACGGATCTAATATATAATAATATAAAAAAATTCTGAATCATATAATTGATGATCGAACTTTGAGATCTAATCCAACGATTCATAGAGGTGCAACGGCTCCGCTGGCTAGCTGTATCAGATCTTTTTGAATAAAAAAAAATAAGAAAAACTATCTTCCGAAGATTTTCAACCCAATCGCGCGAACCTCTCTCGCTCCGCACCAAGAGTAAGAAGCAGAGAAAGCTTCGGGGTTAACGTTGAGGCATTACTAGCATTCTTTCGTTCTCTTCGTCTCGAGATGAGCACAAGCAGCAGAGCTTTTAACTTATTACACAAATGGTCGATTCCTTCCTCTAAAGTTCCCATCTGGAGTAAAAGAACGACAGCAGGTGTAACCTTAACAACCTTTTTTTCTATTCTTTCTTTTTCTTTGGTGTGTATCTTGGAGTCTTCAATGCTGGTCAATTCTCTTTGGACATGAGCACTTCAAGTAAAACCTTTGTGGGGTGTAGTAGTTTCATTGGGACATTTCATCGAACACCTTAGAGGCATCATGTTTGACTTAACAACTAGTGGTCTTAGTTCTGTCTCTTCTTATTTCAGGGTTTAGACCTGGTATAAATGGGACAACAGGTGCTTCTATTTGCTTTTGCCACAAATTGCATTCTTCAACATGTGAAATTACCAAAGATGCTGGTAAAATACCTTCCATAGTGCATTCGGGTAACCCCAAGGAGGTAATTGATTTCTTATTTTCTTTTTCTGTTTTTCTAATAGTTTTTGTTTTGTTAGAGATATAATACTGCTGTTACAAATTTTAATATGTCGGAAAGGCTCCTAGTAGTAATCAAAGTGTTGGAGCATTTCAAAAATTACCAATGGTGATGCCGGCCATCGATGTTCTCTCCTCAGCTCAGAGAAAAGCAAGAAGTGTTTCCCCAACAAAGGGTACACTTTTTAGTTTTTTATATATTATGTTAGTCAGATCTTATACACATTACTGTGTCAAAAGAAAGAAGGGTTTTGCATTCTTAATTAGTATATTACGCGTAACCCCAAGGACAGTTTTTATATATACACGTATCCTAATATTATATAGAGTTGGGCTATGGTGCTTGATCAAGCACCAGGAGATCGGTGCTTGATCATCAAACCTCACAAACAAACGATTAAAATTTTGATTTATCATGCTCAATAATTTCTTCATATTAAAATCTTTTGGGATACCAAAATTTTCAATTTTTAGAATTTTACTTGTTTCGGATTTTTCAAAATAGTAATAAAATAATCAATGTTTATACATAAAATTGGTCACTTTCAAAATCCAAAACAAGTACTTAAAAATTCTGAAAATAGAAAATTTCGGTACCCACCAGATTTTGATATAAAAAATTATTAAGCATGATAAATCGAAATTTTAACCGTTTGTTTGTGAGATTTGATAATCCAGCACGGGCCCTTGGTGTTTGATCAAGCACCATAGCCCAATTCATAGTTATATATATATATTTTTTTTTTCATATTGCTGTTAGTCTCACTGGCATTCTTAATCCTTTTACGCACATCACTATTCTGCCCTTGACCATGTCAAAAGAAAGGAGAAGGCAAAACACAGCAGAAAGAAAATGTTGTTTGCAAACTTCCATGTAACGTAAGGTTTTATCTTCATATACTTCTATTAGGAATTGCAAACATTGCAAAGCGTGAAAGAAACAGAGCTGCAAAACAACTTGATACACTAATGAAAGTAAGTCAATATCTTGGTTAACCATCCTGAATGATTTTTTGTTAAAAAAAGGTTTTGTCCTAAATTGAATTTACTCCTGTTGTTTCACAGTAGTAAAATTCAGTAATTTTTATTTACTAATTCTTTTCAGGAACTAGCAGTTCCCTTGAGAACGTATGCTGAGAACTTCCCCAATAAGAGGTTTCTGCATCCCTATGAGTGCTCTCTTATTGAGCTAACTTTTGGGGACGGTAACTATGAGAAGGTTTATTTGTTTTCCCTTTGGTGCATATAAATATATCCTTATCTATGGTGGGGTTAAGAACAAGTTTATAGAATATGGATCCATACAAGCGGATAAGCGGTTACATCCTCGAACCTATATTTGAGATTTCAATTTTGTTGTTTTGTTCCTTTTTTAACTACAAAGGAGCTTATTTTGGGTCTTCTGGTGCATTGCACAGGTACTTGGAAGAGTGGATTCTCTTAGGAAAAAGCTCACATCTGTTGGAAAAGAGCATGCATCTCTATGTGCTAAGGCGAGTTTAGTTAATTTACTCATTATTTTATTTGGAAACACATCGTTCCTCAGAAGTCTATGTTACTTATAAAAGATTCAGATTATTTGTCTTTACTATTTAACTTGTGACAATTGAACCACAGATGTTCATCACTTGTGCATTCCCTCTAGCCTATCTAGTAGCTTGTGGTTAGTAGTTTGTGAACTTCTAATCACAAACTACTAGTCTCTGTAACTTCTTATAAAAGATTTAGATTATTTGTCTTTACTATTTAACATGCGACAATTGGACCACAGATGTTCATCAGTCATCACTTGTCCATTTCCTCTAGCCTATCTAGTAGCTTGTGATTAGTAGTTTGTGAAAATCCTTATCAGATCAGTCATTATCAATTTCATCTTACACCTCCATGACTTTACATATTGCCTAGTTAAAAGAGTAGAAGTTTATTCAGGTTAAATGTTTAACCTTGACAGTCATCAACCAAGCGTGAGGCAGAAGAGCGTCTCAGTGAGGTTAGTGTTAAATTTTGGTTTACATACCATTTCCACGTCTTGTTGATTTTTGGTAGGTGTAAATGACCTCAACCATACAAACATTACAGAATGCCTTGGCTTAATATATCAGTGGTTTATTTGATTTTTAATTAGTAAAACTATCTCCCAAATAGTTAAGATTGAAGAAATAGGAACAACTTTCATATGATCTTTAAGTTTTTGCCGTATGTGTGGGTAAATCCTTTTACATAGCCACAGATTAGCAACATTTCACTCATTGTCTACTTAGGTATCTGCTGTCTCTAACATAACATCTATATAGGGTCTGAAAAGGGTTCAGGAAGCTTTTGATCAAGGGAAGAATGCTCTAGATGATCTGTTATATGTTGCCAAGGTAAATCAATAATATTACCACCGTCCCCTTCTATACCTCAGTATTTGTGACTGAGGTAATGCTTTGTAGATTACTGATGTCGGATTTTTGTATTGCAATAATCCAATGAGTTATTGTTGTCATCTAATGTTTAATGAAATGTTTTTGTTGGTGCAGAGTCTACGTGCTATGCCAGTAATTGATCCGTATCTCCCGACACTCTGTCTTGTGGGTGCACCAAATGTGGGAAAATCATCATTAGTCCGTATTCTTTCATCTGGAAAACCTGAGGTTCGACCATAAGAAAAGTTTCATCACTATGTTTCACAAATCCATTCAAGAGAACTATATTGTTATAACATATGTCTTTCACTTAGGTTTGCAATTACCCTTTCACAACTAGAGGGGTTTTGATGGGTCACATCTTGCTGAACCACGAGAGATTTCAGGTTGTTTCACTGAATGTGCCTGTCATGACTTGTACCTTCTATTCAGCATCGTTTCAGCTGCTTAATGACTTTGTTTACTTTTTCACTGGAACAACACCAAGTTGTCTCTAATCTGTTTTTGTTTGAATCGGAGCAAACCAATCAGTTGATGAAAAGAATAGCTCAATCAGCAGCAATTTGACTGTCAGACTCATAATACAATACCATACCATACTTATGAAATGCTGATTTTACAAGCCCAGAATAAACTAAGAACCAGCACTACTCTGAATTATGTTTCTTATTTGTTTAAGGTAGTCTCAAATAATTAACTTAGAAAACAAGATTAAATATGCAGGTTACTGATACTCCAGGACTCCTGCCAAGAAAGGAAGGTAACCTCCCAATTACCTACTTTTTAGTTCTTTCTAATTCTTCTATTTTCAATTTATTGTTCTACTTGAGATGATCTAAAATGGGCACATTATCGCAATACTTACACTATTATAGATGAAAGGAACAATATAGAGAGGCTAACACTAGCAGTTCTTTCACATCTGCCAACTGCTGTCATTTATGTTCACGACCTCTCTGGAGATTGTGGCACCACACCGAATGATCAGGCAAATAACACTTTCGATATATAATATTTTCTGTTCGATTTTTGTCCTTGTCAACAAGTTTCTTTCCTTTATTTTCAGTTTACCATTTACAAAGAAATTAAGGAGAAGTTCGGGGATAGATTATGGATTGATGTAGTTTCTAAATGCGATCTTTTGATGGAATCCTCAGCTTCAACTTGTGGATTAGATGATTTGGATAGATATAAAGCAGTTGGTCCGGAAGGTGCTATCCCAGTATCAATAACAAGTGGAGTAGGCGTTGAAGAGGTAAAATTTTCAAATGGTATGTAATTTCTTTGCTCCAATTTTATGGAATTTGGATTATTTATAATTCGTCCTCTTTTTTCCTGACAGCTTAAAGCTAAAGTTTACCAGCTACTACTTGCTCAAATGACAAGGATACCAGCTAAAGAGGAGTGATATATAATTTACCTTTGCAAATTGGAGTAGTTAGAAATGAGAAGTAAATGTTCATCTATATGATATATGCATATGATCGGTAACAAGAAGATAATACATCCATTTTCTCACAGAATCATCCGTCTGTGAGTTGGTGTTACTATTGGCACTGTAAGATGAAAATGGACAAATGGTAATCGTTTCATGGCTTTGTAAGATGAAAATGGAACGATCATGTACTCGTACAATATACATCACGGTAGAGATCGCAACAAAAAGGTGCATTAAGACAGATGAGAATTGTGTTTGTATCTAAATCAAGTCCTTTGTCAGAATTTGTTATCTACTCCAATTCAGGGCGAATTCATAATTTCTGTTAGAAACGGACAAGATTTATAATTTTTTTTCATAAGGCAAAATGAGGCTACATTTTCAAATTATAAGTATATTTTTTTGAATGACGAATTGTACAAATATAAAATGAATTTTTTGAAAAAAAAAGAAATTGTGATGTCTATATAAAATTATATTATTTATTTGCAAACATAAATACCATGGGCCTCAACCAAAAACAAGTGCCATGAAAATGTGTTATCTATGGCTAGAGCATCAGCCCATAGACATTTTAATATTGAAAATAATTTTAGTCGTTATAACTTGGGTTGTTAAACACACAAAATAGTGATACAAATACAAATTTGCGGTAATCGTTGCGTTTGAAGAAAATAAATAAATTTTCTTGCGTCTTACGTTGTGTTTAATAAACGTAAGGGTTTTTTTTTACATTGAACGTTACGTTTAGTTTAATGGTCAAAACTAGAGGTGGAAAATCAGGCGGGTTCGGGTTCGGGTCGGGCGGGTCGAGTCAGTTTGACTTCAAAAGATTATCGGGTCACGGGTCTGATCAGGTCGGGTCGGGTCGGGTCGGGTCTCGGGTCATCATGCGTTGATATTTGTCGGGTTTCGGGTCTTTCGGGTTCGAGTCGGGTCGGGTTTCAATTATTTAGTTTCGGGTATTTTTCGGGTTCAGATCGGGTCGGGTTTCAATTATCTCGTTTCGGGTATTTTCGGGTTTCGAGTCTTTCGGGTCGGGTGAGTCGGGTCAGTTTGTCTTCAAAAGATTATCGGGTCACGGGTCTGATCAGGTCGGGTCATCATGCGTTGATATTTGTCGGGTTTCGGATCTTTCGAGTTCGAGTCGGATCGGGTTTCAACTATCTAGTTTCGGATATTTTTTGGGTTTGATAAGTTGTTGTCAAGATGTTTTGCACTTTTGCTTGTATTTGATACAATATCTTATTTTTATTCTAGTTTTGTCTTGAAGAGTTTAGTACATGTCTTGATTTTGATTCGGCCTTATATCTAATACAATACCTGGTTTGACAAGCTGATGTCAAGAGTTCATTTTAGTCAAGACATGTACTAGTACAATATTAATTGATAGGTTGATATCAGTTTGATAAGGCCAAATATTCAAACCAGAGTTTATTCTGGTTTGTTAAGTTGATCTCGGGTCTCTGATCTGTTGTGTTCGGGTCAAGAAGGATCATCTCAGATTGCGAGTCATGCCGGATCGGCGGGTAATGTGATCTCGGGTCATTTCGGGTTTCGGGTCATGTCGATTATGGTCGGGTCATCTGATCTCGGGTCTTTTCGGGTTTCGGGTCATATCAAATAAGGTCGGGTCGGGTATCGGGTCATCTGTTGTCGGGTTTTTTCGGATTTCGGGTCATATTAAATCAGGTCGGGTATCGGGTTATCTATTGTCGGGTTATTTTCGGGTTTCGGGTCATATCGGGCTACTCCGGGTCGGGCGAGTTTGTCGGGTCAGGTCGGATTCTGCCACCTCTAGTCAAAACGTGTATTTTTTTTAAATGTCTAAAAATATATATAGAAAAAATCCTGAAAAACAAGAAATAATACATGTAAACTCACATCAACATTAAAGACACATCGATCTCCATCAGTTTTGTAAAAAAACAAATGATGGCACTGTCAGTTTTTATTTCTTTCTATATAATTTTATATATACTAACATAACAGTAATATATATAGTAACATACATAGCTATATCAGATCAATGAAATTCATAAAATCTAAAAGAACAACCTAAGATCATCGAAACTCAAATAATCTAAAACAACAATCTAAGATCAGTAAATTTCAAAATCAGTTAAATTCAAAGAAAGATCAATAATATTTATAGTAATTTAAAACAACAATCTAAAATTTGTACATTTCTAAAACCATAGCCAAAAAGTAAATTCAAAGATCAGTGAATACTCTAAACCCTAGCCAAATACGATAATATTGAACATTTCTAATGTATAAATAATTCATTATCTTAAACCCTAAAATCTAAAACAAGTCATCAGTGAATATACCCTACACCCTAAGGCTGTGTTTGGTTGTGGAGTAAGAGGTGGATTAACTCTCTTACTCCACACTTAATCCACCAAACGTGGAGTAAAATTGATGGAGTAAGTTGGAGTAAGATTAAATTTAATCCGGAGTAAGTTACTCCACCTCTTTAGGTGGATTAGCTTAATCCACCAAACATGATTTACTCCATCTTAACTTGGAGTAATTAATTTAATTCGGATTAAATTTACTCCACAACCAAACACAGCCTAAAAGATCATAAATTTAACTGAATAGTGAAAACGATCAGTGAACAAGATGAGAGAGCAATCATTCCAATATTGACCAGTGAACTAATTTTGGATTAATTGCAAAGCAATCATTCCAATTTTGAACAAATAAGTAATAATGAACATTGAGCGAAGATGTGAGAATTTTGTGGGTATTACCTTTGAAATGCGAGCGAATGAGAGAAGAAGAGAGAAGAGAGAAGAGATGGAGAAATGGTGTAATAGAGGAAGATAAGAGACAGATAAATGATGCAGAAAGTTTAAGGACTAAGGAGAAAAGAAGAGAAATAATATTCTAGAAGAGAAAGAAAAAAAACAAAAAGGCACAACAATTAATGAACTAAAAAGGCATGTATGTTAGTATATATTCAGTTACTAACTTAACTTCGGTAAGATCGATTATCTAATTTTATTTTTTGAATTTTTTCAGAACGCTTAAAAAATGCGATGAGATGTCATTTAATTAGTATAATTTTTTTATTTTATATGATTTTATATAAATTTATTTATGCATGATTTATATAATTTTATATAAGTATGACGTAAGAAACGGTTAAAACGAAACGTAATGAGTTTGTTGTGTTTAACTCGACGAGATTTTGTATTTAACATTGCGTTTAATTAACGAAATCAAATTTTTTTGCATTTAACATTTCGTTACAACGATACACAATGCTTTCACATCCCTTGTTATAACGTGGATACAGACGAAGACCGCGCCTGGATAGGGATGGCAACAAAACCCAGTGGCCCGGTGGCCCGATTAAACCCACCCGGCCCGAAGCTTTGCCTGCCTGGCCCAGAGTCACGACGGGCCATATCAGGTCAGGCGCCTGGTCAGGTCAGGTAGGGCTTGGGCTTGAGATCAAGCCCATAAGGCATCAGGTGGGCTGATATTATCTATTGGACTGTGCTTAAGATTGTGCTGTTATGGGCCTTTGGCAGCTGTGCGCATGGGTTGTTGTTAAGAATATATATTATCGCGTATATATAAATGTGCTGCTAGCCCTAGAAATTGCTGTCGCTCTCCCTCTCTCTCAAGTCTCAGCCGCTCTATTTTCTTGACTCTCGATTCTCTTGATCCATCTCCATTTCTCTGTCGTCTCTCTATCTCTCCATCTCTCCACAACTCTCCTTGTTCACTGGCCGGTCTCTCCATCTATGTACTCATGAGCTCCATCGTCTCTCCATTTCTCCTACGACACAAAACTTCACTGGTCCTACTCGTGAGCTCGTCAGGTAACAGGAGCCCTACTTGTGAGCTCGTCTCAGTTCTAGTTGTTTTTTTGCTCACAGGTCACAGGTCACAGCACGATCGACCAGAGGAGGCAGCGATCGACAAGAGGAGGCAACGATCTGCACTATCTGCACTATCGGACGATCTGCACTCTATTTTTTGCTTTTCTGGTAAGTAATTTAAGATTTGAGAAGCTTATTGAGGAATGCGCCACTATCAGACAAAGAGAAAGAAATAGTTCGCGCGGTGCATCTAACCCCTTAGATTCCTACATTGTCTAAGCCAGCAACATATTGAATTTAATTTCCATTGTTCGTTACTGGGTCCTTTTTTCATCCAATACATTTCATAGTTTTTTTTTTAGCTTGTTTTGTCGTTGATTATCTGAGATTCCTATTCTGTGAGCTCTTAACCTTCTAGAGGTGTGCCATGTGTTAGTCCCTATTAATCATGTAGCATATATATTTTGTAATCACAATTGAAAAATTCCAATGATATATTCGGTGAAAAATCCCTCTATTACTGGTGTGGTCCCTCTACTGTCACAATTATTGTTTTATGTCTTATTTTTATTTCGTCCCCAATTAACTGGTATGGTCGAATTGTTCGATAATTTTGTAGTGTTTTATTTTACTAGCATGTGTTTTAAATTGGAATTATTGTGATATGGCTTAATTTTTTTACCGAGGACAATAACCATAAAACTGAATTGCTAAAGCTGATCTATTTGGTTTAGGGTTGTAACTTGTTTGATTTTTCTTGAGGCTGAGATGAACTGAAACCGAATTGATCTGAATTGTGGTTCTATTTGCTTGTTTTGTTACTGGCACACTTGAACTAATTGAATCACCTTTTTGTTAATGCGTAGGTTGAAAGGAGATGCTGATGGTAAAAGGATTTAGCTACTTTTTTGTGGGATTAACATTTTTATTATCCTCTAATTTGTTGAAATTTGTTTGTGTTGAAGAAATTATGTTTTTTTGTTGTTGTTGATAATGTGTTGAATTTGCTTTTAATTAATTATTTTGCTTAGTTGATTTTAACATGTATTGTAATGTGTATTGTAATCTTGTAATATTGCTGAATTGAATCTATTGTGTTAATGAAACCTATAATATTTCACATGGTTATGCCTTATGGGCCGGGCAGGTTAGGCAGCCCATGGGCACAAGTAGGCAGTTGCAGGCAGGCACAGGCGTAGGGAAAAGGCATGTTGGGCAGGTAGGTGTTGAATTCTTGGCCCATTTAGTTGGGCCCAGGCGGGCAGGTGCTAGTTTTGAGTTTAATGGGCCAGGTTTGGGTTTGACATTATGTCTGCAGGCTAGGCCCATTGCCATCCCTACGCCTGGAAGACCAGAAAATTTCTTCTATGTCGTTTCGTTTCTCTAGAGCACTTTGTGTAGCCATTCATTTGATCAATTCTCCACTTAATAATTAATCGTGGTTGCCATTCATTTAATCAATTATCCACTTAATTATTAATTGTGGTTCCTCGGTAGGGAGGGGTTATGTACGCCTATTAGTGCATCAGTTAATTATAAACTCATGATTTAAATTAGAGACTTACTAACATTTCCTCTTACACGCTTTCTTATATGTCTCTTACTAGAAGACAAAACAATTATGTTCTGTTCTGTTCGTTTTTCTGCATGTCTTTATATATATGACCGAAGTTTTTATATTATTGTAAGTTTTTATATTAGAAAATTTTACAGTAGTTTTTCAAAAAATTTAAATATAAATATTTGCAGATAACAATATGTAGACTTTATCGTTCAAATATTAAGACTTGCAACAATTATACTGCAAGTCATTATATTAGAAATTTTGCAGCAGTTTTGTTGCAAATTTAAATATAAAGACTTTAAACCTAAATATGAAGACATGTAGGGGAACGACCAGAACAGAGAAAACTGAAACAAACATAGCAGATCATTAATTATTTTTGTCATGTAGTGAAGCTTGTAAGGAGGCGGTTAAGAGGGAAGTGTTATAATTACTCTTTAAATTATTAGATCAATGAATTGTATTTTCTTTTTCTTTTTAATTATATGAAGAGATAAATATAATTAAATTATAAAAAGATAGAGTGTTATTTAATGATCTATTTTCTTTTTCTTTTTAATTATATGAAGAGATAAATATAATTAAATTATAAAAAGATAGAGTGTTATTTAATGATCTAGACGTCATGAGTATACAATCAAATCAAATGATATATATATGAGTGTACAGAATTAGTGTAACTCAGACTCTTCTTGATATCATTTAGCAATCAATGTTGTCAATTTTGATTCATGATGAAAGTTGGATACATTCATAAATGTACAATTTGATTGTACATTCATAATTTATATTATTAGATTAATAAATTGTATTCTTTTTTATAATTTAATTATTTATTTTTTCTCTCTTCACGTAATTAGAAAAAAAAAGGAAATTAATTTATTGATTCAATAGTTATTATGAATGCACGATGAGATGATACACTAATGAATTGATCTAACTCATCCTAAACGAAATCTTTTTCATAGAGAGGAGAATTTGTATTCTGAATTGTTAGATTAAATATCAACGATTAAGAATAATAATATAAAAAATTTCACTGAATCATATCGTTATCGATGAAGCATTAATCTTTAATCCGACAAATAAAAATCAGCATAGAACAGAATAAGATTCCAACTCGCCCTTTTCAATTCGTCAAAATGGAAAGTCGGACATCTCAACTACAATCCACACAGTCAACAGTCACGCAGCTTCCATCTCTCTTTCCTTCTTCCTTCCCCATTTACATCGTTACCATCAACAGTCAACCCGATCTGATTTCTTCCATCATCTTTGACTCCTATCTCCATGGGTTGTAAACTGAGCAAGTCGAGAAGCGAAAGCACCTCTTCGTTAACAACAACCAATCAATACACGGCCGAGCTGAGCTCTTACTTGGCACAATGCCGCTCCGATCCCCAGATCCAATCTTTCGACGCCAACTTACAGCTTCGGACGACGCGTGTCTTCACCTCTATGGCCAGCCTAACTGGACCCATCCGGTCCCTCTCCTTCAATTCCCTCTTGGAAGTCACTGGAGGTCTACTTGATTTGAACCGTGAAGTGGTAACAGTGCTTCTAGAGTCCAAGAGAGACATATGGAATTGCCCCGATCTGTTTCAGCTCGTTGAGGAATACTTCAATACCAGCATTGAGTCGCTCGATTTTTGCAATTGCTTAGAGAGCTGCTTGAAAAGAGCACGAGATAGTCAAATTTCGATTCAATTCGCGTTGGATAAGTTTGAAGAAGAAAGCTCCAATCAAGAGAATATTTTTTCCTTGACGCTCCAGGAGTTAGAGAGGTTTAAGCAGATGGGAGAACCGTTCACACCTGAATTCTTTCAAGTCCTCGAGTCGGTGCGGATCAAGCATCTAAATATGCTTGAGAAAATGCTCCAGAGAAATAACAAACTTGATACTAAGCTGAAGACGATTAAGTCTTGGAGAAAGATTTCAACCTTAATCTTTGTATCGGCTTTTGTGGCTGTAGTTTTGTGTTCAATTATTGCGGCCTCTGTATCAGCCCCTCCTCTTATCACTGCTCTGGCAACCGCGGCAGTGGCGGTCCCAGTCGGGTCAGTGGGGAAATGGATTGATTCATTATTAAAGGGGTATCAGAATTCAGTTAATGGTGAAATAGATGTGCTAGGCACAGTGCAAATTGGTACTATCATTGTTATATCAGACTTGGAAACAATCAAGGCTCTCACTGAGAATTTGGAGATTCAGATAAGGTCAATGTTGGATACTACTGATTTTGTTCTGAGGGATAATGAGGCAGTGCGGCTTGGAATGGAGGAGATTAAGAGAAAGATTGGGGCTTTTGCAAACAGCGTTGAGCAATTAGGAGAACAAAATGATCGTTATAGACAGGATATTAGGATGGCAAGAACTGTTGTATTAAGAAAGATCGTTAATTATCCAAATATATCCAGTTAATGTATAGATATGCTCATTACAAATTTTGTTTTTGTTATCATACTGTTATCCCCTGATGTAGTAGGGTAATTGATCTGAAGTAGATTTATTGAAAATAAGCAAATAATGCCACTTACTGTACATCTAGTAATCTAATATCTGCTTTACTTCCACTAAAAATTGTTGGTCCTAGCAATTATGTTCTTGTTCTTCTTTTGTGTTGGTATATTTTGGCTTGGTTCTAATTCAAGTGCTAATGCACTACTAATGGCATGAAGGGATTTTCATGCTTCTAGATATGACTACACATGGTAAGTTGCCTTCTTCTTACCTAAAACCTTAATACCATTGAGGATCAAAGCAAAATGATGTGAAGGCAGTAAGTTTTGACACTCGTAGTGGTAAATTAGGCGACTCGTATGATAGTTAGATCTGATCATTTAATGCCTGACAAATTGGATCATTTACTTGATCCGTAAAAATTCAACTGAAAATTTGTAATCAAAACTTTGCTCTGCAAAGATTAATTGACGGAAATAAGGTTGCAAGTGGATATGAACTATAGGAAGTAAATGAGATGAACAGAAGTAAACTGATAATACCATCAATGGTTAGGTTCGAAACCTTAATTATCAGACGTAGATCATGTTTAATAGCTAAGTGAAAACTTTCAAATGCCCTTGCTCATATGACATGTGTGCATTTCTGATTTTCTGTTATATTTCAGCTTCTCCATAGGCCTTGTTTAAGTTTAACATCATAACCAAACTGCATCCTGAACATGAACATAGTTTTTCTATTTCTTCAATCAGATTCAGAGTGACCTTGATCAACCAAAAGACTGACCATCTGATAGATCTAAGTTGTAATTTTCCTGCCTTTCTTTTACAGCCAAATCGAATGCCTCTAGAATCTAGGCTGTCATTTTCTTGTGTTCAACTGGCCAAATCTTATATGCTGGAACTTGTTCAATGTTAATGTTGAACCTTCCACCATCACTGCACCCTTCTATATTGAGAACCCGAGGTATGACAGTCACTTGGGCAAAATCATTGTCAACTTCTAACCCAGGTGAAGCATTTCTCCCCCTAGTTTTTCTGTTAGGTGCTGTCATAAACGAAATAATATGTTCCAACACAATGATGTAAAGTTAGTGATAAATTAAGAATAAACACACACATAATTTCTCATAGAATTATGGTTATTCACAGACATGTCTGGTACTTTGAAACAGAGAAGAGGCAGTCTCGGAGTAATCAGAGCTAAGAGAAGAATAAAACACCAATACTGACCAGTTGCATGCCTTGTAGACTGATACAAGTCTCAAACTGATGAACCTTACTGATAATGTGGTACAAGAATATGGAATAACTTGAAAGAGGCATGCCAGATTGCAAGGTACCAGTTGAATTTTATTGAGTGCTTAATTAGGAGCCTGTAAATAAGAAACAGGTGGGCCTGATTCCAATCAGGTTTGTCAGCATAAATCCAATGGTTCGAAAGACCATGCTCTTCTGATGTCAAGGAATGAAAAGAAACCTAACAAATAGGTAAAATTGAAGTGTGAATGCCAAAGTAAATCAGCATCAGATATCAGTTGACTGAAGAGGTATTATGAAATGAGGCCTTGACCCTCATAAGTGAGCAGAATATTATTTCTTAAACATTTGGATTGGAAACATTTGCATCATCAGATATGCACATATTTTAGATCCCCTATTTCTATACAGCTATTTAAGGAGTTGATCTCTTTCCCTCTTTCAAAGAAAACTTCCCACACTTATTCTTGCAATCTAAAAGAGATCAAAACTTCCTTCTAGTTTTCCCCAACCATCATTTATTCTAGCAATCAATTGAGAGTTTTGACTTAAGTGATTGAGTATCAAGTTGCCAAGATCTTGTGGAAAGATAATGACGGACTCATCCTCCTTCTTTGATCCCTTTGTGGATATTGTGATAATCTCTTTGTGGGTTTGTTATTTGATCTCTTAATTGGATCGAAATTTCTAGTTGCCCATTTGTTTTGTAAGGAAAATAAAATCCGCATTTATAAGAATCTTTTGTGATAGTGTATTGGTCTCGGTATGGAATCAGGAAGTACGGTGGACGCAGGTCTTGAAAAGATTTCAGTCAAACCACGTTAAATCGAGTACAATATTTCTCGCACTCTCTCATACTCTCTCTATCTCTCTTTATTACTTTGTTACAATTCTTGGAGTTCTTTATTAGCAAATGTTTAAGTCAATTGTGTGATTTGAGCATATTCTTGATAGTATCGTTATGACGCATTAGGCCTTGGTATTAGTCTCCATATTTCCAACAAATTACACAGTAAAAAAGAAAACAAAAATACGACCACAAACATATCAGCACCAAAACCTATTATCCTTAATTAACTCCTTTTCATTTAGTTTTCCGAGCAAGCCACCCATTTTGACTTTTCCTCTAAACTTAATAGTTGTAACGAAGGAGAAGAAACTTACTCGATTGTTGGTGATTCGATCATGTTCTCTCATATAAATCTGAAGGAGTCTTGCCCAAGCTCTAAAGTATTGATCATCTCCATGCCATACTTTAGGGTTTTAGAGTAAAAGTAAGAAAATGAGGGAGCGTGAGAAGAAAAATAAGAGCAACAAGAGCGAGGAGCGGAGGGAGCAGTAGTAGTAAGGTACGTGAGAATAGAACGAGATTTTAAATAGCGGATATCGGTTCGTTGTGGTGCGAAAGTCATTTAGCGTTAGCAGTATAACTACGATATAGCGGTTAAAATTATTAATATAACTTAAATGAGTATCAATAACTGTCAAATATCAATGTACTGATGCATAAGAGCATACTAACTTTCATGAGAAATTGACAAAAGACATGCTTATTTCAAAATTAAAAAAAATTAACATTTAAAAATTTTGCCGCTATATCCGTTATATCGCCGTTATATCCGCTATACCGATGGTGTTTAAGAAAGATCATGCGCTCAAGTTAGATTTTCCGCTATATCAGCGCTATATCGGCACTATTTAGAATCTTAGAATAGAATAAAGGCAGGAAGTGGGAAAAACTTAGCGCCAATTAGCGGCAGAAAGAGTCACTAGCGCTAGAAAGGATTATTTTGGGGGAGAAGGTATAATCGTCAGACAACTTGTTAATTAATATTTGTATTAGAGGTTAGAGTGTTGGAAATAAGATTGCTACTACTAAGATTAGACACAATTCAAACAATTGACTCTAACAATTGTAAACAAATAACTCCAAGAATTACAAGAATGTAATAAAGAGATATAGAGAGAGTGAGAAAGAGTAAGAGAAATGTGACACCCGATGGTGGTTTGACTGAAATTTTTTCAAAGCCCACATTCACGGGACTCCTATTTCACACCGGGGGACGAAATCACTTTCACAAAGTCTTACAGGTTGGATTCAAGTTTTCTTACAAAACAAATTGGCAACTTGAATCACGATCCAATTAAAGTATCAAAATAAGGATCCAAAATGGATGAAATAAAGATCCAAGAAAGAATAAAAATGAGGATGAACTCGACACTATCTTTCCACAAGATCTCGGCATTTGGATCCCAATCACTCAAGTCAAAACTATCTCTCAAAAGATTTCTCGAATAGATAATTAAACAATGGTTGAGAAATCTAGAAGGAAGATTTGATCTCTCTCAGATTGTAAGAATGAGTATAGGTAGTTTTTTTTAGAGAAATGAAAGATATCAGCTCCTTAAATAAATGTACAGAACAAAAGAAGTTTGTTTTCGCCTATATTGATATATCGATAAGGTATATCTATATCGATATTTCAATCTATATGATATCGATATATTGATTGACTATGACAATCTCTGAGAAAGTTCTTTTCTGACTTAGCCAAATTGAGTATGCTAAGCAGGGTTATCGATTTATCGATATGGTATATCGATAGGCCGATCGATATTAAATCAATGCATCGATATGACCATTTGACCTGTGACGATTCTTTCTGATTTCGATACTTAGTCACATATGTAACTATTCCATACATCGATATATCAATACACAACATCGAAATGTCGATATACATCAATATGCACTGTTTTGACTTGTTTCGACTTGATTTCAAAGTCAATATCTCTGAAAATAAAAATCTAGAAATAAAAAGTCTATCATATGCTTCCATTGACCAAGTCGTAGTGCTCTAAGACTCCAAGATGCTTCAAAATACACCGGCTTGTCATGCCTTATTTTGTCTTACATGTATCGTTTACCTACACACACTATCTTTTTCGACCAAAAACTACACGCATTATCTCAACAAATACATGTTAAATTGTATTTATTTTGCAAATTGTCAACCTAAGAAAGTTGTTTAGTACAACATAGAGTCTTAACTAAATTGTTATAAATTTTATTGATTTGTTATTATGTTGAATAATAATAAAATATATTGTGTTTTAAAATGATAAATATGCAAATATGAAATTTAAAAGAAGAAATTTTTAATATTAAATTTTTAATATTAAATTCTGCCTAGATAATAATAATATCCACTGCGCTGCTTTCTCCCGACTCAGACGCTAAAAAACCTAAACCCCCTTTCCTCCCGACTCAACCCTAAAACCCTAGACCTCATTCCACTCTTCCTCTTTCGCGCCTCTCCCACACACTAGCCATGGCGGAGATAAAGCGTCTATCGGAGAGTCGGGACCTGACCAGAATAGAACGAATTGGCGCGCACTCCCACATCCGCGGCCTCGGCCTGGACTCCTCCATGGAAGCCCGGGCTGTCTCTGAAGGTATGGTTGGGCAACTTCCTGCCCGAAAGGCTGCCGGTGTAATCCTTCAACTCATACGCGAAGGCAAAATTGCGGGCAGGGGAGTCCTCATCGCAGGGCAACCCGGCACTGGTAAGACAGCTATTGCCATGGCCCTTGCTAAATCCCTTGGGCAGGAAACCCCCTTCGCTGCCATTTCTGCCTCGGAGCTTTTCTCTCTTGAGCTCTCGAGAACTGAGGCACTCACACAAGCATTTCGTCGAGCAATTGGTGTGCGCATCAAGGAAGAGACTGAGATCATTGAAGGAGAGGTTGTTGAGATATCTATTGACCGGCCAATTTCTTCCAATGGGAACCCGTCTTCTTCCAATGCAGCTGCTAAGACTGGGAAACTTACTCTTAAGACGACTGATATGGAGACGGTATATGAGCTCGGTGCAAAGATGATAGAGGCATTGAATAAGGAGAAGGTCCAGAGCGGGGATGTGGTGGCACTGGATAAGGCGTCGGGAAAGGTTACCAAGCTTGGGAGGTCAATTGGCCGGTCGAGGGATTATGATGCTGTGGGGCCCCATACCAAGTTTGTCAGGTGCCCTGATGGTGAGTTGCAAAAGAGAAAGGAGGTGGTGCATTGTGTCACTTTGCATGAAATCGATGTCATCAATAGTAGGTCTGTATTCTTTTCCCCATCTCTGCATTAGCTTTTCTTTTCCCTATCAGAGAATTGTGGATTTTGTATGTCATAGACATTGACCAAGTAGGTTGAATTTATGAAAATTTTCCACTATATGCCTGATGATTTCAACTTTGACATCCTTGCTTTGCTCGTGAATTGAGCATGCTAATTTCCTTCAATTTATGGTATGAGGACAGGTTGAACTTTGAAGACAAGGCAGCTTTTAGTCATACCAAATTACCAATTGGTTTTACTGATTAGAAAACTCTCTTTACTGTTAAAAGCATTACTATTTTTGGGGATTTTGCAAGGGCCTTTCAAAAAGTTGTTTGATATGGTTTGTGTACTAGTCTAATGAACTTTCTGCAATTTACTTATTGCTACTAAACCAGAAATTTGGTGCATTGCTTAATCCAAAAGATATCTGAGCTCACTCTCTAGTTTTACCATTCAGTTGTGTTCCTAGTTTTGTACTCTTCTTAACGCCATGTTTGCCACTTTACTGACTATTGCAGTATCAGGCATGTAATGAAAATCTGCACACTTCTGGAAGATAATATTCTAATTTTGGGAAAATTTGAAGGTCATTGTTAGGTTTGTTGATTGAATAAATACATTTAGGAATGCTGGGTGATTTCCTAGTTTATTTTAGTTTAAAATAGAAAAAGAGAATTTGACTGCATCCAAGATTCAGATAACCCTTCATTAGACACCAATACCATAGTAGACGCGGGACAGTGGAATAGCAAATAGGGAATTTAAGAAAGAGCTTTACCATTTTATTTCAACTCCGTTTGGAAATGTGGATTAGATCCAATTCCACCTCATCAATACAATAGACATCTTAATTTCAACATCCCCTTTCAGGCCTGCCATGGGATCGGATATTTCAGTGGTTGTAAATTTAGAATAGGGAGGGAACCTATGCTATAATGGATGGGTTTAACTGCAAAATGTACTCTCTATGTTGCCTTCTGTATTTTGTCATCATTGCAGTTTATTTCATTTTATTCCAAATGTCTTCGGCAACTACTGTATTTTCTGTGGTGCTGAATCCCAGTTTCATTCATGTTCAGCACTTCCTAGTACATTTCAAAGAAAAAGGTAGCAAATTGACCTTCTCCAATTACCTGCATTATTGGGATATGTGGTTTACCATTCCGTATCCGTATCCGATACGTATGGATACGGAATTCGTATCGGATACGGAACGGTACGTATTGTGACGAATCCAACTTTGTATCTATTGTTTTATTAGCTGAGTAAAAATTTTACGGCTCTCAGAATCGAACCCGAGTCTCCCGCTCTCCTCTGCGCTTTGCGTCATATGGACGAACCACTGCACCAATGCTACTCTTGTGATTATAGTGTGTTTGACATATATATAACAAGACTTGTTGATTATTATAGTACCCAATTTGCATGTTGCATTTTTTTATTTACCATATTATTAATTTTAATATTTATAATTTATTATATATAGCCGCACCCGTATCCAAGATTTTTTAAAATTTCTGTATCGCCGCACCCGCACCGTATCGGATACGATACTCGCACCCGTGCAACATAGCCAATTACTCTCTCTCTCTCTCACACACACACACAGCAGTGGTATATGGTGCTTCACTAAGTAAAGGGCCTATTTTACTTTTGAGTCCATCTCTCGAACTCGAAAATCAGGCTGGTCCATCCAAACCATTCTTTTTGTTACCAAATTAAAAAAAGGAAACAGGCAAGTGGCATGGGCTATGCTATCAAAAGATATCAGACTTATAGAAGAACAATACCAGTCTAGGTACTGACTGATCTGTCTATTTTTTCTGAAGTGAAAGTTTGATGGCTTGGTTAGTTTACCAAAACATATTAATCAATCTCATGGAGCCTGAACAATAATCAGAATATATATATCATCTCTAAAAAAAATTAATGGATGTTCTGATACCTTCAAAATTGGTACAAACATGCTGCTTTAAAAAAGAAAAAAAAGTTCTGGTTGCAACATATAAACCTGGCTTTGGTGTTTTGGCGTGGTTTGCCAAGTCAGTTGGTACCCTTTTGTTGGGAACTCAAGTTTGTTAATAACATTTCTAGTTTTCTACATATATGTTACTGTTTAGTGCGTCAGGCCCTTTTGAAACATGTAACTTGTGGTCATGGACTGGTCAAATTGTCATTTTTCTTTCATACCACCACCAGCTTGTCGCGAAGTATGAATCCTGACAGAACGGATTAAACAATCAGGTCAATATGATGGGTTGCATACATGTTTTATAGTATTTTACTTGCATACATTCTCTATTTACCCCTATTGACTTAACGAGTTGGTATTTATCAGTTCATGTCTACGATTAAGCAAAAAGTTTGCCGCTTTTAGATGTGATATAACATGTTGATATTTGAACCTGCAGGACCCAGGGTTTCCTTGCTCTCTTCACTGGAGACACAGGCGAGATCCGTGCAGAGGTGAGAGAGCAAATAGACACGAAAGTAGGGGAGTGGAGGGAGGAGGGGAAGGCCGAGATAATCCCAGGTGTGCTCTTCATTGATGAGGTGCACATGCTCGACGTTGAGTGTTTCTCCTTCCTCAACCGTGCCCTTGAGAATGAGATGGCCCCCATCCTCGTTGTCGCCACCAACCGCGGCATCACCACCATTCGTGGGACCAATTATAAGTCACCGCACGGTATCCCACCTGATTTCCTCGACCGGTTGTTGATCATCAGAACCCAGCCCTACTCTGAAGAAGAGATCCATAAGATTCTCGGTATCAGGTAGTGGGATCTTACCAAGCTCTCTCTATCAATTGTAGACCATATTTGCAGTTGTTGTATAATAGAAACTGTTAGCGGTTTGTTCTTTTGTATTCTTTTGGGTTTTCTGGGGCTTTTTGGCCAATTTGTGCTTGTAGAGTTCCATTTGTTGTTATGTTGACCGTTTGAAAGAGGGAAAGTCTCTATTGTTGTTGGTAACGTACTGATTGTACTCAGCAAGTGCGGCTGGTACATGGATTTGCTAGTTAACTTTTGTGCAGGCATATCCTAATATTTGCATTGCAATTTGTTCTTACAAGGGCCCCCATTTGCATGGCCCAACATTTGCATTGCAATTATCATTCAAACTTGCCTAAAGTTCTGAGGGCCACATATTTTTTTTAAGCATCAATACACTTTGTGACCCATCAACTAAGTTTTCTGTGGATGTTTCGTCTGAAGTACCTTGTTCTGGCTGGACGGCAATTTTTGGTACAATCTGCAATGGAAGCCAGTTATTTTGCCAGACCCGGTTTTGATTAGACTTGGTTGGTAATAGGCCTCTAGCCTGTTTAGCTACCCAATAAGGTAGACACTCCTATAATGTGCTTAATTGGAATATAATAAAGGGAGGTGGGTATAACTGAGGTTTTGGTGATTATCATGATTGGTTATAACTATATCAGTCAATCTCATTATACTGGTGCAATCTGATTTGTCCAAGACGTGATTGACATTGTACCAAACTGGGGCTGGAATTATTGCTCGTTACAATTTATTGTCTAATTTATAATGAGAGAGTACTCTGGGGCCTTCAATGACAGGTGTGATGAAGAAGAGGTGGAGATGTCAAATGACGCAAAGGTCCTCCTGACAAAGATCGGAGTAGAGACTTCTCTTAGATATGCAATCCATCTAATTACAGCTGCAGCTCTGGCTTGCCAGAAAAGAAAAGGGAAGATAGTAGAGATAGATGATATAAGCCGTGTATATGGGCTGTTTCTTGATGTTAAGAGATCGACGCAGTATTTAATGGAGTATCAGAGCCAGTACATGTTTAATGAGGTTCCTGGTGAAGGTGACACTGATGAAAAGATGCAAATGTAATCACACATGTTGTAGGTTTATGTAGCTGAATGGGTAGTTTTCTTCTTATTGTTTGTTTAGTTGGTTATTATTGTGTTAAAATCTAAGATATTTGTGACCCACTAATTTAATTGAGCTGCTCTCTTCTGCCCCTCTTTAATTATTTCTATAATATTTTATTACCGGTAAAGTTGCTTTTATTATGTAAAATGAATCTTTGTTATTGAACGCAATATTTTGTTCTCATGGCGATGTTGTAACAGTATCAAGTATTTCCTGAATATTTTGTTCTTAGCATGTCATTAGATTATATTGGTAGAAATTTTATATTATCGAGAGATATTTTATTGTTTGATGTTTAAATTCTCCGAGGAAACTTTACTGTCAAATCCTGTCCAAATAGCAAGTAAATCAGAAAATAAATTTAAAAATTCATAAATTTACAACATATATTTATAAATAAATCAGAAAATAAATTTAAAAATTCATAAATTTACAACATATATTTATAAATAAATCAGAAAACAAATTTAAAAATTCCTCTAAAAATAGTCTTTATCAGACTTGAATCCCATACCTTTCCTTGCAAGTCTAAATAGTGATTTACTGGATTAAATTATTCTTGTTAAATGTTAGTAAATGTCCTTTAAAAGTTAGACTATATTTAGTATCTTGGGATTGCCAAGATTGCAAAGACTCGTCGCCTGATCAGTTCGATTATCCACTGACAATCAGATCTCAAATGAATAAAGATCCAGAAACAGATGGGGTTCATAGTTTCATCTCAGCTTTGATAGTATGAATGAATACTAAAGCAACAAACAATCTACGCAGACTGCTACATCAAAGCTTCAAACACTGACAGCTGATGTGGTTTTATCCTTTTCCAGCAATGGTTACTAATTTATTACTCTCAGAATTAACCTTCTTTTCTTTTCTAAAACCAACAGGGCATGTTACCAGAACACACTGAGCGATGCATGGCATGTGGACTTTTGTGGCTGTTTATAACTCAAAAAGGGATAAAAGATAAATAAGCACATAACCACGCAACTCCCTCATGCCATATCACCAAATAAGCCTGAAGCAACCAATAGCCATTGCCATTTGAGCCCCGACCCATGTTTTATCTCTCGGGTTAAGAGCCTCACAAGTCACACCTATGCACTGAGATGGAAACAGCTTTGGGACACTAAACTCGCACACGTGTACATGTGTGCTATCATGTGACTTGCGTGCATGCGTGCCAGTCGCACGTGCTTCGACATGTGGGGGAAGGGGCAAGTTGCGAGCACATGCTTTAAAATAGAGATCATAGATCCTAGTCAAAGGAACTAGCACTAGTTGTAGACTTGTAGTACAACTGAATAGGAAACCACATGAAATATGAATCGAAGTGATCAGTTTTTGATTTGAGTTCCCAGGCACGTGGAAACAAGTAATTAATTCTCAGAAACCACTTTGCTCTAGTAATTAAGAAAGGATGATAGGATCGAACATCCTCATGTCAAGAATTTTTGAATAGTTATCAACATAGTGCAGTTGATTAACGCATTAGACTTCATGAGAAAATCTTTGGTTCAAGCCTGTTTGTGACAATTTTTTAAATTTGAGTGAGAATGTGTGTTGTATGATGTGTATGTAATGTAAGTTTACGAACATAAATAAAAAAGAATTTTCGGATCGAAGTTATCGAAACGTGCCACAACAACTAAAATAGGTGATAGGAAATTTAGTTTTTCGCAAAAAAGGATAGACGTTTAATCCTTGGATGGATTATATTCAATTTGGTTATGCAAGTGGATTACAAAATTACTCCATTTAAATATATTTTGCCAAAGAATTCGTGAATTTGGATAGTTGATTTTTTTTTCAAAGTTAATTTTATATCAAAGGGTCCAAAATCACAAAGCGTGTGTAAAATACATAGCCTTGCTTTTTTAAAAATAAAAAATGAGAGTCAAGCTATCAAATTTAAATTTTCAGAAGAACTATCTCGTATGAATTTAAATATGGTGATATTACTTATATTATATTTTTCCATTAGATTCAAAAGTTGAATTTTCTTTTCTTAACGTGATCTTATGATATAGTTCGACACCACAACCTTAAACAATCCATCTTTATTTGCCAAAAATTCTCAATTATTTTCCGCATAATTTATGATGTGTTTAGTGGACCATATATGAATATTTTTTTGTTAAATTTAGTACCAAAGAATCTACCAAGTATTTAATTTAAAATAGGAATGTTATTTACAAAACGCTGTTCTAAGAACAAAAAATAAATAAAAAATAAAAAGAAAACGAAAAAGAGCAAAACACAATGAATTCTACTTAAAAACACACACTACAATATAAAGATCTGCTAGAAATTCAGCATTCCCATCATGAATCTCAGATTCAAATATTCATATATACTCAAACAATTAATAAAAGTAGCTCAATTCAGTAAATAATAGTATATATTTCTTATAGAGAACACTAAATTTTGTAATGCATCATAAATCAGCGAGCTTTAATTTGTCTTGTATACAAACTACTAAAATTTCAATTTATCATAGTTAGTCAATGCATATCAACGCATATGACAAGTTTCTAATAATACGGAAAATTTAAGCAAAATCCAATCGAATTATAAGTTGAATAAATGTAAGTATTCCTGTTTATTGAGTTGGTTCTCCATATTTCATATTTGGTACCATTTCAGCCTTACCGGAACAGGTAATATATATCAGTTGAAAGAACAGGAATTCAGAAGTGACTATCCTTATTTCATGTAGCTAGGAACAAAAGACAGTAATGTTCTGTGTTGAAATTCTAAATATTTGCATATGCTCTCTCATGCGCTGGATTATTGTTAATTAATATAATCCAAGTTCTCATGGGAAGACTAATGCAGAAAACACCAACTTGACTGTGCAAAAGTAAGAATAGAGTAATCAATAGTCGCATGCCCATGACCCAAGGATGGCACCACAGGGAACACCAGTTAGCTAGAGTTAAGAAAAGGAAAAAAATTCATAGAGGGTCAAATATAAAAAAAGTTCAACAGATAAGCCAATGGGATCCTAAAAATTACACAGAGGATCGAGAGCGCAACTATTACTTGCGTTTCTGAGAAGATTCGATTTGTTTTCCCTGAATTCAAGGCAATTCAGCAGCACCTTTTCAAGTGTGGGGTCCACATTTAGGGGCGCAAGTAATAGTTGCGCCCCTAAGTGCTGCTGACAATATTTATTGCTAAGTTCATTACATAATGAAATATTAATAGTATTAATATATAATTTAATAATTATTAATAAATAGTATTAATATATAAATTTATTGTATTTATTAACATATAAATTAATAACATATGGTAGCATTAAATATATATAAATAGTATTAATAGTAGTAAGAATAATATTAATTTACATTTCAAAATTAATAATATATTTATTATATTTATTATTATACAAATTAGTAATATATTTATTATTAGAAACATCAAAATTAATATATGGTAGCAATAAATATTTATAAATAGTAATAATAGTATTAACAATATATTAATTATATATAAAATTTAAAAATATATTTATTATTAACAATATTATTAATTATATTTCAAAATTTATAATAGTAATGAAGATTACTAATTATTAATAACATGTTTCAAATTAATAGTATTAACAATATATTAATGAAGATTACTATTTATAGTAATGTATATAAATGTAGCCAATATTTGTTATGGAGACGAATGTCGGCTCCATGTCTTTCATGTACGACGAGCGAATTGCCCCAATTCTTGAGAGATTCCACTTAAATCATCTTGCTCGATTGGGAAACATCAAGGTAGACTGTGATCTCATAACTGCGGTTGCTGAGAGATGGAGAAGGGAAACACATTCTTTACATTTTCCAACCGGTGAGATGTCTATTACATTGGAAGATGTTTTAATGTTATGGGGATTACCATTGGACGGACTACCCGTCATAGGTGATGTGGATCAAGATTGGGAGGAAGACGTATTGGAAATGTTTGGGCAAGTTGAGTGGCAAACATTTCGGAGGCCACCGGGTCATTTTCACATGCGACAAGATTGGTTGCGTGAATCATGGCAGCCACAAAGTGAAGGCCCCGATGATAGACGACGTTTGAAGGCGAGATTACCACCCAATTTCCCACCCGATGAGATCGACATGTATGCATGAGCATACATGTTGGACCTCTTCTCTATCGTTATGTGCCCATGAGCGCCGGCTCACTGTTTCAACATAAAAAACAACAAAAACAAGAGCAAACATAGAATAGCGAATTTGGATTTTCGAACCAGTCCGGATACATTCTGACGATGTTCATTCAGTTCTTGAGGAATATTGATGATCCACCGAGATATAGTTAGGGCTCGACAGTGCTAGCGCATTTGTATCGTGCTCTATGCGATGCATCCGATAAGAGGAACAAACAAATTGGGGGGGGGGGCTTTGATATTATTGCAAATGTGGGTTTGGAATAGGCTTCCTATTGGACATCCGAGGGCAAAAGCTTTACCCGATGATATGTCGTACGGAGTAAGATGGATGAGCCCGACCCACAACTATGAAGACGAACCGCACATAAGTATCACACTTTATAGGTATTTTGTTATTACTTCAATAACTTTACATTCTTTAATAACTCTTTATTCTAACATTATTCAAAATTTTATATGTGGCGATTTGAGCGACTTGACGAGAATGATCTAGAATGGTGGCCTTATGATGAAGACGTTGTACCAATGTTGCCCCTGATATGTAATGAGCAAGACCATTTGAGTATTTTTCATTATCAAGGGCCCCTCGATTTTTTCTGGATTGTCGAGTGGCACGATCCAGCACGGATTGCGCGATAGTTTGGTTTCCAAACTCACGTCCCGCCTCCATTCCCACCTCCTGATTGCAATCGCCTTCATGAGATATGTTACAATAAAATAACAGAAGGGTGTGATTGGGAGATACACCATGAGGGCTACATTCAAACATGGGCGAATAGGTTGGCAAATGTCATTGAATGGGACACGATTTTATGAATGACCCTTGGGAACATTACTTGGCATGGTTCAATCGTGAAGGCATGCGAACGATATATTGGAGATGGTCAATTGCTAGAAATGTGTTCAACCCGCTGGCACCACAAGGACATGGAATTGAAAGAACTTTTAACATGCAAGGCGAAGTTGTGCAACGAACGGTAAATCAATCTATTTTTTTCATATATTTACCTCAAATAATGTAAATTACTAACTCAATTGTATTATCAGGTGCTTCGTAACCTCAAGCTCGAACGGTAAATCAACGCGAATACGACCGAGCCTAATGAGAAACTTTCTCTTTTGATTTTGTTTCATTGCTTGCCTCAAAATCTGTGTTAATTTTTTGTTTGTAAATTCTTTTGTGAAATTTTGACATATGTGCCTTGAAGAATATCGATGTCTTTTATAATAAACCGAACATTTCCTTTACACTTTCTCAAATTATGAAAGCCATGAATGGAGACGTTAAGTGCGGATGCTCCAATCTATCCCCCGACATAATACATTCATGAGGACCTTGCCTTGTATTAATAATGAAAGCATCATCACTTAGCCTTCTCGATGCATACAACCTCCAATTGCAATTTTGGTCAGTGCACTCGATTGTATACACACTTTTATTGGACTTTCTCTTCTTAAACGTGCAGTTCGATTTGATGTGAAAATCATGCACAACTCATTTGAGATGATCCTTCGACCGAAAACATTGATCTTGTGCCAAACCATCTTTTGTGACATATCATTCGTCGTCAAAGTAATTGCCATCACCAATTATATCGATGATTGCATTAATATTATTCCACGAAGCGATTGGATGAGAATCTGATCGGTCTCGTAATGGCCATGTTGTCATGGTCAAGGAAGCTTCTTCTTCAGAATTATAATTAGGATCTTCGAAAGGTGTGAAATCTATATTCATGAAACCATCATTACCACACGTATTTTTAATTGGACTTGCATCTTGTCTTACTAAAATCCCAACCTATTCCGTCGGGTTGATATCATCCAATCCAACATTAAATTTGAAATCCTCAAAATCCTCTTCTTCTTCTGGAATCGATTGATTTCTATTTGAGGTTGCATTGGGTTCATAACAATTGGTACGAAAATATGCATCTGGCATTATATTGGCTATTGGCTCAACATATTCATTTGGGGTTTCATGAGCTATGCTTCCACTTTCACAACCATGATTTAGGGTTTCATAAGCTCGACTACCACTCGCACAACCATGGTTTAGGGTTTCATGAGTTCGACTACCACTCGCACAACCTTGATTTGTTGTATATCGAAGAACTTTTGGCTCAACGTACAATTCAATCATTGCAAAAGTACCTGGCTGGATCGAATGGTTCACCATAAGTATCCGAGTATCGTTACTCAAAAGTTGTAACTCAGTATAGAACATTACCAGAGGAGTTAGTTGTAATCCGGCATTGAACCTCCTTGATATCTCTAAAGCATGTGTTGAACTTGAAATCCCCATTCATCGGTAGAGCTCCGTCTCCAATTCACCGACTGTTATGTCGTCATGCACTGTAAAACTAACGGTAGCTTTTTTCGAGTAATGGACACCATGTGAACCGTTCTGGATGGATCCTCTGGTGTAGAAACTAACGATAAACATTGCGTGTGTGAGATTTTGGAAGAGAAGTGTGAAAATGTGGTTTAGGCTTTGTGGAGAGGAAGGGGACTTTTGGAGAAGAAGAGATAAGAATGAGGAAATATTTGGAGAGAGAAGAAAAATAAGGGTGCTGCTGCATATAATTCTACTATTTAGGGACGCAAGTAATACTTGCGCCCCTAGATTACCCAAATTTGCAAGCTCTCTGAATGCAAAGTCACAAAATGTACATCTTAGGGGCGCAACTAATACTTGCGCTCCTAATTTGTAGGGGACATGTGGGCCCCTCATCTGGAAAATCTCGTGCAAACTGCACAAGTCAGAAACAAAAGGAAATCTTTATAAGGGCGCAAGTAATAGTTGCACCCCTAAGTTTAATCAAAAAATGGCCCAGCAGGGGGGCTCAAACCCATGCACTCTCTCAAACTCAGCGTCTCTAACCAAATTCCACTGTCACTTGACTATTTTGTATTTCTAGTCAAGTTTGAGACTCTTAATCTACTTGTATATGTTCTAAAACTCTCACTATTTTTTAAAATAATTACTAATAAAGTTCCAAACTTCTTTTGAGTTTATATTTTATTACTATTAATTGTGTTATTAATAAATGTATTAATATTGTTATTAATGTATTATTAATATTATTTCTTTAACTTGTATTATTAATTTTGTATTTTATTACTATAATATTGAACTTCAGTATTATTTTTGTTTAATAATCAATATTAATAATATTAATAATTACTAATGTTAATATTACTTAAGTACAATATTACTATTATTAATAAATTTATTAATATTTCTTTAGTATAATTAACATTATAATATTGAACTTCAAATTATTGCAGTATAAATTTTTTTTCAAATACTCTCAGGGACGCAACTATTACTTGCGTCCCTAAGAGACGTGGGACCCACAATTGACAGATGGCCTGTCAAAATGTCTCGAATTCAGGAAAAAGTTGAAATCTTTCTAGAGGCGCAAGTAATACATGCGTTATTGGCCCTCTGTTCAATTTTTAGGAGTCATTTGATCATATCTGTTGAAATTTTTGAATCTTTGACTCTCTATGAAAATTTTCCTTAAGAAAAACATTTTAGGTCAGGTGTTGTTCTCCAATTGCATTTGTACTGACCGTCTCCATTCGATGTATATGCGTCTATTTGTATTGATTAAGTCAAACATTGTATTTTTTTAGTTTACTTAATCCAAAATATTTGTAACTCTTGTATTCATATTTATGTCCATCAATACTTCTCAAGTTTAGGAGGACATTGGATAATATGCAAAGGTAGTGGCGGAGCACGTATACGTAGGGAGGATCAGTTGTACCTCATGAAAAAAACTCAAAATTGATCATGCATTTGATTTTTTTTAAATATACTTATATTATGAAATTGTTTTTAAGAACATGCATCATTTTAAACTTCTCTGAAAAAATTTTATAAATCTTAAACCTTTCTGACAAAAATCATAAATCTTGAACTACTCTGACAAAAATCCTAAATCCGCTCTAGAGGTGCCTGAAGTCGTTTAATTACTATAAGAAAAAAAATCGATGCTTCACCTTTTGCATAACATAGCATTTCTCTATCAAACGGAAAATGATTTTTATCGTTCATACACAATGCGCATAGCTTGTCGCTCTCAAACAATTATTACATAGGTTAATCAATTACTTTACATTAATATAGTACTTATCTGATGATTTTTATCGACAAGAGAAGGAAAAAAATGCGAACTCTCCTTAGGCATTGCTTATCTGATTATAATTTGATAATGTTTTTTGACACTGAAAATACATAAAATCTTGACTGCGTTCATAACAGTACTGCACTTCTCCAGTGTTTCTGAAAATGGAGAACAGAGTAATCCAATGTTCAGACTTTCAATAAATGGTTTGGTTCAGTTCTTTTTTCTGAAACAACAACAAACTTGCCAATTATGCAGCGTATACATTTTCTCAATGTTGGAAGATTTTTGACACTGTTACTTACACCTTCAGGCTTCATTACCTTCACAGAGAATCCATACATTCTATTATATTTAATTGACCTTGTGGATAGATCTCACTCTGTACCTTAAATTCTTAGAATAATCCGCACTACTCAAGCAATTCCTTTGAAGTATCGTTTCTTTCCAGTTTCCAGTGAGACTAAGCCATTAATTTAACAGAGCAGCATACTCCTGCTAAAAGCAGTATGTTGGCAGGTGCTTGATCGGTGTTTTCAGGTGCACCATCCAAAAGGCAAATAGCATGAGCTCCAAACTCTTTCAATGAAATGAATTTAATGCATTTGGCAGTTATTTTTGTTGCTTCAGTATTAATTGTGTGATCTATAATCTATATATGGTTATTTTTAAGAATTAAGATTGGTATGTTTGATTTTTTTTAAAAAGGACATGGAACAAATGCCACAACTGTAAAAATAACCTATTTTTTTAATCCAACAAGTAGCATATAATTTATATATAATTTATAAATATCATATAAATAAAAAGTGATGAAAATTTATGGAAAAAATTACTATTCATCCAAATATCCAATGACATGAAATTTCCAACGGTTAATATTTAAGATATTTGATGAACATTAGATTATACATGTAAAAATGAAAAGTTGATATTCAATCGATGTATATATAAGGAAACCAACATGTATAATATTTTAATAAAATGATATGTTTCTTGCAAGAGTTGCCATTATCTTTTATAGTAGCCACAATAGCGCCACGAAGCGTTTTGGGATGATGAAATCTACGGCAATATCAGTTTCTTTTCTTGTTATTTTATTATTTTTCTTTTTTGACAATTTAACACCTTATATAATAAAAAGTAAGATAGCCGTTACGAGAAAGTGCTGCTATTTGTTATTTAAGCATTTGGTTTTGAGAAACAGCCATTATTGTTGTATTATAAGGGTGTATTCAAGGGACCCCAATGTCAAAAAAAAATTTGAAGGGTGTATTGTAACTTCTTTTCTGGTATTTATGGATTGAACAAGAATTTTTGAAATGGCTTGGAGGTGAGGCTTATTCCTATGAATTACGAACATCTCAATCTGGGACCAAGTGTTGGCCTTTATCAGAAATGCATGTGAGCAGCAAATAAGTTGAAAATAACAGAAGATGCGCATATTATTTCTTTTCAGTGCATGTTACATGCAACAGATCAATGAATTGATTAGTTGTCTGATGTAAATGCGCAGTTTTTGCAGTTAAATCACACACAAAAGATAACTGGTCATGGCCCCTCTTTCATTCCTTTCTCAGGCCTTTTATCAGCTTAGTTATAATGCTCTTTTAGGAAAAAGTAAATTACGAATTTAGCCTCTTGGCCTTTCTATTGGTTCTGAGACTTGAATACAGTATTTGTTTTTAATTTCTAACTTAATGAGCAAATCCCAGCTTATGTAATTTACTCAAAGAGTATAGTTAGTAATTCACATATCATTAGAGAGATTGCTATCGATTTTGTTCATGATAAAACAAAAGTTGGATATGAACGAATAAAAGAAGACAAATTCTCTATATTCTACTCAGGTTGTCTCCCGCAGCTCTGACAAAACCCTTAAAAAAGGGAGAAAACGTGTGCTAGTAAAAAAAGAGAACAAAAGAAAAAAGAAAAAAGAAAAAAGAAGAAAGTGAGCGATCCGTCTAAGAGAATTAGCTAGCTAGAAGATCTACAAGAACTCTTGCACTGACTGCTCTTGTGAACTCAGGAAGAAAATGCATCGCCATTTCTTTTAATCCTCTTATTTGGGCACCCTCTACAAACGTTGAAGGGATAAAATTAGTTGAACATATCATATATATGATTGATTTTTTGACGGGAAAAAAAATAAGAAGAGGTAATGTTTACATGAACATATTACATACATCGTTGGAGTTGGAGCAGTGGTTGTTAGCTTCAAATTAGCAACCGGTTGAAGATAGCCTGTATTTTTTTGCAATACTGATTTTTCCTGGTATATTAAATAACAGGATCGGAGTTATAACAGTATAAACCAAAAGAATTGAACACTCAAATGTAAAGAAGAAGAAAGCAAAATGTACCTTAATATAAGTGCCAGATAAAGCACAAGAGAATTCGGGAGCACTCTCGGCAGTTGTTTCGATGTCAGTAGTCGCAATTCGAGAACTCTGTTAACAGAAAACAACCAAAATGTTATTACAAAAAACCACAAAAGAAGATGAGAAAGAAAAGAAAAACTCAGGAACAAATATGTAATAATTGGATGACATACAATAGAATGATTATTCAACATAGGCGAGCTAGCAGTATCGTCCAAAGAAGAACAGAAATGACCTCTCTTTGCATCCGGCAACCGATCGACCTTCCTCTTCTTCCTACTTTCGTTTAACAATGTACCACACTCAGAATGCAG